>OY390736.1:2869274-2974274 GCA_959613385.1 Geotrupes spiniger | reverse complement strand
AGTTTAGCAGAGGTAGAATTATAAATGGTCAAATTTTTATAACTAATATTATCAATTTGATTTGTATCTTTTAATAACTTCAAATATTAATTAATTTTCTTCTGAACGACAGCAGTGGGATCGTTAACAACAATGGAATAGATTTTTTTATCATTTAACAATTCTTCAGTTTTGTAGATGTACTCAGTCTTATCCATTGCGACAGTCACAGCACCCTTGTCCGCTCTTAATATTAAAATGTCTTTGTTATTATTTAAAAACACTCTACATCTATTGCTAACATTGACCCATGTATTGTTGGTAATATAATCATGCAAAAAATAATTAGTTAATGTATTAGTTAACCGGGCCCTACATATATTGGCTTCTTTATCTGTGAATTCAGTTAAAATGTTTTCACACTCAGCAAGAATCTTACCCACATCTAAATCACGTCGTGTTACTGGTAGACCAACTTTAGGGCCTAATGATAAAAAATTCTTAATATCCTCGGGTATACCTATAACAGTACGATCAACGAACCACTTTTCATTACTGTTGAAGACTTTTTTCGTTGTAGAATCATTAATAAGTTTCGTAAATTTTTTAATGTTAGTAATTTTGACAATATTAAAACATTTTTTATATTTTATGTTGATAAGACTGTTAAAATCAGAGAAAATATGTGGGGGGATGCAATGTTGTGATAACTCTTTAAATTCATTACATTGTTTTTCCAGATACCTTAAGTCAGACTCAGTTATAGAAATTTCTAGATTCAAAATACGTTCACCCAATCCTCGGTTGAATTTCTCAGTCATCTTACGTATTCGTCCATCCCGTGTGGATAATAAGTTAATAACATTCTTGGATCCTTGAGTGATATGTTTCGGAAAGACTTGATGTTTTCTACATTTTAAAAGGAATATCCTGCGATTTCTCAGTTTGGCAATTTTTTCAGATGTTGATAACCACTTCTTTAATTTATTTAAGGCGTCGACACCATAGTTCGATGCAATTGTTTGGAAGAACCCCATTTCACAATAAAAATTCCGAAGAGTAGTTGCCGTTGATATATTATATCATAACAAAACAAACATCAAATTTGTTTTTTTGGGGGATTGCGGCAATTAAACGACGAAGTATCGTATGTTCTTTATTTATTTATGAACCAATATTTCGCACCCTATACGGATGCTTCATCAGGATTACTAAATAGAATTTAATTAATGAAAGTTATGTTGTTGCAATAATAATAATACTTACAAAAAATTGAACATAAAGTTGAACAACCACCAAACAGTATAAACAAGCAGGATACACATTAAAATTAATTAATTGATAATATAAAACTTCAACGAAGACAACGGAGCACGTGTACACATTTTACATTATTCACGATTGACACACACATCAAGGTGAAACTTGGCATGAAAAAGATATTTTTATATTTATTACCAACCAAAAACTCAATTTTGACAATTATACACTAACGAACAAATATTTAAGTCAACATAATTTGAATAAAAGCAATCGTACGCAAGAATTGATAATTGAGGAACCGATACTAAATAGATGATGTGTCATTATTTTTATTAAACCGGCCAAAATCTTATTTGTTGATGGTCAGTAAAAATGAATAAATGACATTTAAATTATCCGTGTCCGACTTAAAGTTCATGGAATTAGGGTTTTTTTTTAATTTCCACCATTTCTATAAATTCTCTGGATTTTTTACTTTTTGCAAATTTTAAAATATTGACGTCTTCAAAACTAAAAGAATGGTGCTCGTTGTTCATATGTTGTGATAAAGCACATCTATTTTTGTTTGTTTTTATGTCGCTCAAATGGAGAGTTAATCTTGTCTTCAACCAGTTGGAAGTGTGTCCGATATACACCTTATCACAATAGCTGCATGGAATAGAATAAATCAAGTTAGAATTCATCAATTTGTCATTTTTATCTTTCAATTTACTGAAATAACAATCTATTACGTTAACGTTGTAGTAAGCAAACTTTATATTGTTACATGCTAAAATTTTAATGATTTTAGGGGTAAGTTCAGGGATGAATGGAAATTTAAAATATTTAAATTGGGAATTAATATCGATTGTGCCATCTGAACTCGTACCACGAGTGGTAATAAGGTTGCTCCCTGAAGGGGTACTAAAAAGTAATTTACTCAATAATGATTTAGGGTAACCATTATTAAGAAACATATCCATTAAAATTTTTAGATTCTTATTTTGAAAACTAGAGTGACTGTAATAACAATGAAAAATAGAATAATGAAAATTTGTCACTCTAGTTTTCAAAATAAGAATCTAAAAATTTTAATGGATATGTTTCTTAATAATGGTTACCCTAAATCATTATTGAGTAAATTACTTTTTAGTACCCCTTCAGGGAGCAACCTTATTACCACTCGTGGTACGAGTTCAGATGGCACAATCGATATTAATTCCCAATTTAAATATTTTAAATTTCCATTCATCCCTGAACTTACCCCTAAGATCATTAAAATTTTAGCATGTAACAATATAAAGTTTGCTTACTACAACGTTAACGTAATAGATTGTTATTTCAGTAAATTGAAAGATAAAAATGACAAATTGATGAATTCTAACTTGATTTATTCTATTCCATGCAGCTATTGTGATAAGGTGTATATCGGACACACTTCCAACTGGTTGAAGACAAGATTAACTCTCCATTTGAGCGACATAAAAACAAAGAAAAATAGATGTGCTTTATCACAACATATGAACAACGAGCACCATTCTTTTAGTTTTGAAGACGTCAATATTTTAAAATTTGCAAAAAGTAAAAAATCCAGAGAATTTATAGAAATGGTGGAAATTAAAAAAAACCCTAATTCCATGAACTTTAAGTCGGACACGGATAATTTAAATGTCATTTATTCATTTTTACTGACCATCAACAAATAAGATTTTGGCCGGTTTAATAAAAATAATGACACATCTATTTAGTATCGGTTCCTCAATTATCAATTCTTGCGTACGATTGCTTTTATTCAAATTATGTTGACTTAAATATTTGTTCGTTATACAATGACGAGACATCTAATATTCAACGTTTTAAAATCAAAATAATTTAAAATATTTACATTACGATATGTACATTTTAAAACAGAACCGGACTAGGACCATTTCATTTTCAATTTCTAAATTTTATGGTTAAATTTCATATCTAATTCTCACCATTTTGACTGTACAATATAACCATTACAATATATATATAGCTATGAGATCTTTTTAATATAATAAAATTTTCCAACCTGTGACAGTCAAATTTTATTATAAAATTTCCGAATCTGAGGTCCTAAATTATTTATTTCCCTAGCGAGAGAAATACAACGATATTCTCTATCCGGTGAGCTATAGTATTTTAAACAATTAAAATTATGTAGTTTCCTAATTGGAGAAATACAACGATATTCTCTATCCAGTGAGCTATATTATTTTAAACAATTAAAATTATTTTCTTTCCTAGTGAAAGGTATACAACGACATTCTCTACCTGTGAACTACGTTACTTTAAACAATTAAAATTATTTTCTTTTCTAGTGAGAGAAATACAACGGTATTCTTTATCCGGTATACTATACTAATTTAAACAATTTAAATTATTTAGTTTCCAAGTATGAGGAATACGATATTCTCCATCCGGTGTATTATATTAATTTTAAACGATAAGAGCTTAGGTTCTCCCCTTCTACACCAACCCCCACTACCATGAGCAGTCAGTACTGGTCAGTTGATTGCTCTGGTCTGTTGTATTATTGTTTTCACTGTTGACAACCCTTGGTTCCGTTTGTCAAATCGTGTGAGTATCAACATCACCCCACTTCTGTGTTTGATTGATTTGGTTTCAATTTTTATTTTTTTTTTAGTGTCGTTTTAGCCGAGAGTGCGCCGCCCGCTATCACATTGTTGCGGTAGCCCTAGCGACTAGACAGTATGTGATCCCGTATGCATGTCCACCTGCCGTTCTACGTCGGAGTGGATTTCCTTTTACGTCGACTTTTGGACCTCGTGGCCTCCTCGTCATTTCTCTCGCTGACGAATGTTCCGTGGTGCTTGTTCCGTCTCCACCGACCCGATGTCACCTGCAACTGCGACCAGCCTGACCATCACCTTCAGAACGGGTGTTATTCTCTGGAGGTAATCTGAATCCACAATATCACAGATAATTCCGGAATCGCCGAATTGGAGATTGCCTCTAGGAACTTTCGCGGTGTTGGGGGACAAGATCTGCCTTGGGTCTCCAAATCTTCCCCACATAATTCGTTCAGCTTAGTTTGAGTGTTTATATATATAATATATATTTGAGGGCTGATAGTATGTCCCAAAATATACCGAAAAGTCTTAATGAACATGAACGGTTTCAGAGATACGAAACATTTTGCGTTTACACCACTTACACAACATCTAGGTGGCATGGACTTTTGAACTCGAACTTTTGAAAAGACCTACAGTGACTCGGATTCGGTGGCATCCTTGATATAGTTATTGCTCCGGGAGATCATTTACAGATGTAGTTCTGCTAAGGGCGGCATAGCCAAAAGGAAGATGGTCACAATTTGGAGATCTAATACAAACTTTTGGCTATGCCGCCCTGATGAAGACTAATGGGTCTGAAACACGTGTCGGCGGCTGCGTTCTTCCTTGCGGGTTTTGAGCCGTTTATATCATTTCCCTTAATTTATTATCCCCGCGTTATACACCTTTCATGTAAGTGGCTATGTCCTCCCGCGTGGCCAGGTTGGTTTTCGCCCACAATTAGCGGGTAAATTGACTGGAGCCACAATGTGGTGGTCGGTCGCTTACGTTTGACTCCGTTTGTATTAGATCTCCAAATTGTGACCATCTTCCTTTTTGCTATGCCGCCCTGATGAAGACTAATGAGTCTGAAACACGTGTCGGCGGCTGCGTGCTTCCTTGCGGGTTTTCAGCCGTTTATATCATTTCCCTTAATTTATTATCCCCGCGTTATACACCTTTCTTTTTTTATTATTATATATCCATGGCACGGTTTTTCATGTAAGTGGCTATGTCCTCCCGCGTGGCCAGGTTGGTTTTCGCCCACAATTAGCTGGGTAAATTGACTGGAGCCACAATGTGGTGGTCGGTCGCTTACGTTTAACTCCGTTTGCATTAGATCTCCAAATTGTGACCATCTTCCTTTTGACTATGCCGCCCTGATGAAGACTAATGAGTCTGAAATACGTGTCGGCGGCTCCATACTTCCTTGCGGGTTTTGAGCCGTTTATATCATTTCCCTTTATAAATATACAGAGTGTAATTGAAAGTTGTACAGATATTTTAACCAGCGTTAGTGATTGTCAAATAGATACTAAATATCCACACATACCTTATACCAAAAGTTTACGGTTTATGAGAAAAAGCTGGTTTTCAAAAAATTTAATTGCAAGAAAAATCAAGTAATACAGCAATATGTCATTTCTTATTGAATATGTCAAATATTTTTATGAAACTTCATTTGAATTTTTTGTAAAATTATTCATCGTAATGAATTTTACAAACGCCGAAAAAACGGATATGGTGATGGTCTACGGTGAAGCGCGCAGAAACGCTGCCCTGGCACGAAGAATGTTTCCTGAAGATTGACCTTATCGAAGACTGCCCAATGAAAGAACTTTTGAAAATGTGGTTCGTCATTTAAGAGAATTTGGCTCATTTGAAATGAACACCACTGATATTGGTCGTCAACGGAAAAATGAAACGCTAGAAGCAGAAGAAGTGATACTTCAGGAAATAGAAAATCACGGAGATTGGCACACAACGCCTTGCCACTATGCCGCTTTGCATTTCTTTCATGTTCGAAAAGTTCAAGCCCTCTTACCAACCTATTTTCCTCACCGAGGAAAATTGTGATTTTATCACATGCGTTACCCAGTGTGCTCTGAACAAAATTCAGATAAGCAGCGCATGTGAATCGGTTTGGTAAAACAACCGGGCCTAGTAAACTGTCTGGATTCCATAATAGCATGGGGGATTTTCGTCGGCCTACACATGCGTATTGTGGAAATAAAAAAATCGTATCCCCGAAACCGTCCATTTGCGGACCCATATTCATTACTGATGAAGCTACTTTTACCAGAAGTGGCGTTTTTAGAGGCCGAAACAGTCACATCTGGAGTGATGAAAACTCACATGCCATCCGCGAAAATCATTTCTAGCAAACATTTTTCATTAATGTGTGTGGGTCGGTATTGTTGGATGAGCAACTGGTGTATGCCACCCCAGTTGACACCGTAGAAGAATTGGTGCGGCGAGTCAATAATGCTGCTTTGCAGATTGGTCAAAATCACCAACTTCTGAACAATATTCAAGATAATTGGATTCGCAGAGCAAACGCGTGTATTTTAAACGGTGGTCGCCACTTTGAACATCTTCTCTGGTCTGGAAGTTGTCCAAATAAAATTTTTGTTTTTTTAATAAATAATACCTAGTTTACTTGATTTTTCTTGCAATTACATTTTTTGAAAAACATCAGTGGCTCTCAATCTTTTTTGTTAATATTTCACAGCTTTTTCTCATAAACCATAAACTTTTGTATAAGGTATGTGTGGGTATTTAGTATCTACATTGTGTTAAAAGAAGTGTCACAAACTTTAAGGTCCGATAGTATGGGCCAAAATAGACCGAAAAGTCATAATGAACATGGGTCGGCAAATGGACGGGGTTACGATTTTGTTTATTTCCACAATACGCACGTGTGGGCCGATGTAAATCCCCATGCTATTATGGAATCTAGACATCGAGTACGTTTTTCATTGAACACATGGGTAGGTATTTTGGGCGACAGATTATTAGGCCCGGTTGAAGAAAAACGAGATCAAGACCATCTTCACCACAGAAAAGAAAATCAACACGATTCTACCAAATCCGAAGACAAAAATCAATCTCGCCAATGAGTGTACGAAATTCCCTGCCGGTACTGCGACAACACCTACATCGGTCAAACAAACAGAAGAATCAACGTCAGAAAAGATGAACACCAAAATGCAACGAAAAAGGACGAGAGAACCTCTTCCGTGGCCCAGGACATGAAAACCATCACGTTCGATTTCGAAAACAATAAGATGATAGCCAACATCGAACACTATACAAGAAGAATTATCAGAGAAGCCATAGAAATCAAAAAACAACCAAACAACCTATACACCAAGGCTACCACTCACATGGAAACCAGTACTAACCAAGTTAGTACAAAAGAAAAAGAGACAGACGCCAAACACCACACAATCAACAGAACCAGCGACGCAGAAAAAACCAGCGGAGCAATCAGGACCAAAAATATCTAGTGCACGTAGAAAAACAAATGATTACATTTTTAAGAAAAACTGATAACATTTAATAATTAAAAGTTAATAATGAGTTACATCCCCACGTACTCTTAGGCACTCAGCAACCCTTCTGGGCATACTGGAAATTAGATTATTGATATCCTGTTGAGGTACCTCACCCCAGGCTACCTGTAACTGTTGACGCAACTCGTTTAAGGTATTGGGAGGATGGGGTAAACGCCGCAATCTTCTTTCCATCATATCCCTGACATGACGTTATATGAGCAGTATGAGGCCGCACATTATCTTGCTGTAATGCTGCTTCTGGAAGATTTTCTAGTGATGGCATAACAACTGGTTCCAAATAAATAAATCAATGCTGACGTTTAGTGTGCTCGGAATGAATACCAGACGAGATCTTCTTCCATAGCGGATTGCCCCCCATACCATAACCCCAGGAGTTAAAGCCGTATGGTGACGTTGAACAATTTGTAAATTTTGCCTCAGACCCCCAAGTCGCCTAATCCTCGAACGCCCGTCAGAGTGCCATAAGCAAAATCTTGATTCCTTGCTGAAGAAAATCTCATTCCGTTCAGGAACTCAAAATTGTCTGACCTGGCACCAGTGACGTCTGATGGCTTTATGTTCTCTTGTTAGATGAAGACGAAAATAAGGACGATAAGAACATAGTCCAAACGTGCGTATTCGGCGATAAATCGTGCTCATGGACACCATATGGCCAATTGCTCTTATCCAATTTATTCCAACGGCTCGTGATTGTTCTTCCGGGTCTCTAACTGCATTTCGCCTTAAGAGCCAATCATATCGCTCTTGCGTCACTCTTTGTCAAGAAAATATTATCCCCATTCACTCGATGTATAATCTTCATTAACATTACCACTTACAATGGGCAATTGACTCGGAGGCTCGGTTATTACCACAAGTAAGACAAATGCCAATAATACTGGCAATCTCAAGCAGCAAAAATTTAAACCAGGCGGAAAGTAAGAGGAGAGAAGGCGAAATAAACACAAAAATAGTTATTCTTATGCCTCTGCTATAGAGTGAAATGTATACAAACGAAAAGGAGGGGCACGAAACGTTTCAGGAAAGATGTAACCAAGTTAATTAATGCGCACATTTTACCCGATGAGTACGGGAAGCGAATAAGGTGTGGCACAAGATGTACATCAAAAAGTCTACGTATTCCTGCAGGCGGCAGTGTTCGAATTGTAACTTTTAATTTAACCAATATCGTATCTTCGGTAACAACGATGCACATTGACTTGCAACTGAACATTGTCGTCATTATTTCGTAACTTTTTTAATTAATAATTTCTATAGTTATTTACAAACCAAATACGGGAAGACAATGTTCCCGCATGAGAGCATTTTTAAAGCATGTGCGACGAAGGAGCGAATGCTTTTATTGCGCGAATGCGCCGAAGATGTCATTGGCACAACAGCAATCCATAACGAAGAAAAGAACCCATATTCCACATGAACTCAGATGATGAAAATGTCCAAAGTATAGTCGAAAATTATATTTACATACAATTTAACCTAGAAAAGCATTGATGCAATGAAGGAAGTGAATAGGGTTCTAATCTTAAGATTATGAACGTAATTTGTTTTTAAATAACAGTAACCAAGCACCAACGAAAATATAGGTGAAGTAACAGACCGAAAGTAATGGAGCGCGTTTTCCGGAGCTCTTGTCCTGATCCGTAAATTGGGAAATTGTGAGTATTCATTTTGATCTGTCTTCACATTTATGAACTTGCGCGCCTAGTTTTTTGTGGATTATACATCATGTTCCCGCCGCTGCTCTCATCTCTCTCGTCGGCAAATACGTTAAATAAATTCATACATATACAGGGTGAGTCGTTAAGAATGGGAAATCTGGAAAGTGCGAATAGTAAAGCCTAAAACATGAGGATTCAGCGCAACATGCCTTATACAAATGTTGCTCGTTTAGGACATACAGGATGTTAATAACGTTATTTCTAAATTTCCCAATAATTCAGCAAGTTTTCATAGAATCAACGTGAAAATTGGTATTCCTAAGTTTTCCAGCAAGGTGAATAGTAATTTTTCACTTTTACCATTGCTCATAGAGGGCGCTAGTTACACCCTACTGACAGATAAAATAAGAAGGTATAGAATGCAAAGCAAGCTACACATTTTGTGCTACTAGGAATCGCACACCCGGCGCAACTAGGCATCGATTTCCCAATCATGGAAAATACCCGGAGCGTTTTAGTGAGTGGTTGAAGCGTGCAGATAATCCTCAATTGCTCATACTGGACCGTTGGAAAGTATATAATCAGCATACTGTATATGGTCTACAGTTTGAAAAAATGAATTTTCTGTTAACAATAAACTGGGGAATACCGCTATACCCACTTTATCACAGACACATCATCAGTTCAAAATTTAAAGTCTTCGAAGTCAGAAAATACTATGTCACCTACTGCTAAAAGATTTTATAAATCTTTCATAAAATTAAAAAAAAACGGTACGCATCAATAAAATTAGGGCAACTTTCTATAGGAAACAATTAAAATTAGCTAAAAAATTTGACATTAAATTAGAAAGTTCATTGTTAGGAAGAGATGCAAGAAATTTTTGTTTATCACAATTGAGAAAGCAAAATGTACAATCAAACGGACGCAGATATACTACTGATGAAAAAATTTTGGCTCTTGCGCTATTTAAACAATCTGGAAGAGGGTATGCAAAATTAAGAAAACTATTTGCACTTCCCACCCGCCAAACTATGATGGCAATGCTTAATAAAATTAACGCCGGCTTCAATCGCGTAATATTTGATAATTTAAAAGATGCTGTTTCAAAATTAAATAATCGTGACAAAACGTGTGCCCTTATTTTTGATGAAATGTCCATATTGACTCACATCGATTACGATATACAGGCCGATGAATTTTATGGTTTTGCGACTCATACGCCAGATATAAAAAATGCTGACCACGCTCTTGTTTTTTATATTTCTGGTATTTTCAACAAATGGCAACAACCAATATATTTTTCGTTTTCTTAGCAAGTCTCCTATCATCGTCGATATATTAAAATTATTAGTTGTGTTCAAAATTACGGATTAAACATTGTCGCTACGATTTGTGAGCAACGAGCTCCCAATCAAGCAGCCATTAATATTCTCCTAAACGAATCGAGATTGATCTATAACATCAGAAAGTTGACCATAAAAAGAAAAATTATAGTTCGGGATGAAGAAATTATTCCTTTGTTTGATACTCTCCATTTAATAAAAGGAATCAGGAATAATTTACTCACCAAAAATTTTATTTGGGGATCAAATGGAGAAATTATTCAGGCAGAATGGAATTATATATTACAAGTTTATTTCGCAGATTAACCTTGTGAGGAAATGAGAGCGCTTCCAAAATTAACGATTTACATGTTATTAAAATATTTTTTATTGTTTTCTAAACTGTTCTTATACTTAGATATGTTACGCCACTCTTCAGTCATAGCATGGCTGTAGCAATGTCCCTGATGGCTAAAAGTGGTATGTTGCAAGTATATTACTCTATATAGAACAAAAGCTATAGGAAACTTTTTTGCAGCTTATCACAACTTAAACGAATAAGCTATCGGGACTGCTAAGGTAGTCAAGTTCTTTGATAAGCGTTTCGACAGTCTGAACGGCGCGGGCGGAACCCTTCACCCACCTTGTGAAAAAGGACTACGTGGTGATATGTGGAGAAATTCTGGACACGTTAATTATTGAATCTCTAAAAAATATGTATTTTGTTGATGTAGATGGAGAAAAATTTCTACCCTCAAGTTTAAAAAATTGGATTTATACGATATATTAGTAGGAAATGGGATGTGTAAATTTTTTTTACCTCAAACGTTTAATCAAAACGTAATTAAAAATTATTTCGCCAAAATTAGAAGACAGCGATGTCGTGCAGTAAATCCAACGGAACTTTTCTTTAGGGACAGTTTTAAATAATTGCTGATACGAGACTTTTTTTGTTCAAAATCAATAGGCGCCAATTGTGAGAAAACTAACTTACCAGATTTGTTTAATTTTATGTCACAAATGAAATTTCAATGGAAACCTTTAACGTGTGTAAATATATTTCAAAATTCAAAACCTTTGAACTGGAAAAAAATATTCACAATAGTATAATTGGTTACGTTTCTGGATGGGTTGGGAAAACTTTAAAAAATATGAACTGTGATATTTGTAAATCTCACATTTTTTGCGACTTTTCACCTGACGAGAATAGTCACCAATTAATTAATGAAGGAGAGTATGACGATCACTATAGGAAACTTTATTGTAGCATATAATTTATTAAAAATATTAACAAAATTTATAATATAGCAAAAATCGTTTTGGCCAACATTACTTCTTTTAACAATCCGCGGTGGTCCGCACGAAACTTTCTTATACTCAGTTATACTACGTTTTTCGAAAAAACTTTTCAAATGAAAGTTGTTTAAAATATATTACTATCTACAATTTATGTAAGAATATTTTTTTCCGTAACGTGTACCGTTTTCGAGATATGGAAAAAGATAAGAGTAAACCATCACTTCCGGTTGAGTGATTGCGTTCAAAATAGGACGTTTTCCTCCTTGCTACATACAAATGTTAAATTTAAAGTTTCAGAGCTCTAGCTATAATCGTTTGGACGCTACAGCCCCCCCCCCCCCCACACACACACACACACAATACGCGCGCGCGCGCACGCGCGCGCGCACGCACGCACGCACACACGCACGCACGCACGTTTCTCCCAGGCGATTATGAAGATTTCTAAAAGTTTATGTTTTGGTTGGGATATAATTGTAAATATTTCCTGGCTGCAGCAAGTCCATTAAAATCTGCATCTCGCATTTCACTATTTGAAAAGTCATTACGCCGTGGCATTTTTTATTACTACATATTCTTGTACAAATAAGAAAAACATGAGGCTACTTGCTCACCACTTTCTGACACAAGCTTCACAAGCATAATAAACAATGATAGCTGTCAGCTAGATATAATAAGCCCATTTCACGGCACGAAATACACTGTGAACGTTCGAATCCAAATACCTCGAAAACGGATCAATATATCAAAATTAAACAAGTATGTATTTTCATGTAGAAAATGTTGCTCTTTAAAATTTTCTATACGGTTTATGTGATTATGCATACACAAAAAAGATACGCCTCGACTTACCTATTCAGCAGGGTGTATCTAGCACCGTCTATGAGCAATGGTAAAGTTCAAATTCCTATTCACCATGCTGAAAAACGTAGGAATACCAATTCTCACGTTGATTCTATGAAAACTTGCTGAATTATTAGGAAATTTTGAAATAAAATTATTAACATCATGTATGTCTTAAACGAACAACATTTATACAAGGCATGTTGTACTCAATCCTCATGTTTTTAGAGCCTCCAAAAGCGTCCATGGACCCATGTTCATTAAGACTTTTCGGCATATTTTGGCCCATACTATCAGCCATTAAAGTTTGTTGCACTTATTTTTTAACACCCTGTATATACGTTCGATGTAACCATAGGCAAAAGTGAAGTAACAATTGAAATCTTTCTGTGTTTGCAGGTGTGTATGAGAATTCCCAATGAAAATCGCAACCGGAGCATTCGGAGAGCGAATCACATCGTAGCAAGCCCCGGGAGTCCAGAAAAGCACGTGTTTTCCAAACGAGGAAGAGGAAAATCACATTAATGCCCGGTTTCACAAACGATTGTCAAATGGTGAATTAGTTAACAAGCCTTTAACGACTCGTTATTGCTTGTGAAATCCAAAACAATGGTAACTTTTCTTTTAACGGTTCGTCAAGGTAATCAATCGTCAAATATTTGACGTTGGATTAAAGACTCAATAACGAATCGTCAAACTTGTAACGATTCGTTAACAAGCTGTTAGCGGCCGATTAGCGTTTGTGAAACCGGGCATAGGTCTAATAAAATAAATGGTTTTATTTTTACAATGAAAACAAGGACAAATTATAAAGGCAAATGTTTCATATTTCCTATTCTCACATTATCACTTTTACAAATAGTGAAATTCTATTTGCTACACCATTAATATGAGATATTTTTTTTAAGAATGGTTATATTTTTTTGGAGACAGAAGAAACTTGTCAAGAATAAAAATCGCTAGCTTCATTAAGAAAAATAGAAAAGATATAGTTTTAATTTTTATTAAGAAATATAGGATCGCTAATTATAACCATTCCTCTCTTCAACGCCTTAACAATATTAGCTTCCTTATGGATAAAATAATTAAAATAAAAATGTATATATCTTCACGAAGAACTAGATTTTTTTATACCAATCAATTGTAATTTCATTATCACTGTTTCTTATAAGGTTGGTGTCTAAAAAAGGAGCAGAGCAATCAGTTTCTTACTCTCTCAATACTTCCGCACACTCAAAAATAATAAGTAATTTCCTTTATTTGAAAAATAAAATCTGCCAAAATTGTCCAGTTCCCCAGGCCAACTGTCCTTTTCAACCTCCGCGACCTCCGCGATCTCTCTCTCTCGGTGCGCGGTCACGCCCAGCGTACCGAGCGCGCTTCTTACTCGAAAAACAACCACGGGATACTGTGCGTCAGTCACGGGCGTAATTATTAATTTATTACCAAATCGAGGCATAAATTAGTGTTCAAAAATTAACCGTTACAATCACCCATATTGCTTATCAAGAATTTCATAAATCTAGTTCACTATATAAAATTTTAATTGAAAATAACTACCCTCCATTGCTTCTTAGTAAATTACTTTTTCCAACGTCGCTTATGAAAATGACACTTTCAACACTAGTGAGGAAAATAAAGACAATAAAACTCACTAGTGAGGAAAGTGAAAAAAGTAAATTTATTAACAATCTACCAGCTACTTATTAATATGTACGTGCTCCTTGATTTTTGAAAATTGAAGAATATGGCAGTAAATAATTATAAAGAAATTTAAAATTGAGACAAATAATGCGACGTTGGAAAATATAGTATACACAAATCGCGATGAAAGTGCGATTTTTCAACTCGCAATAATATTATGTATTGCTCATTGAAAAATCAGGCACTTTCATCGCTTATAGTGTAATATACAGCTGCCCTTAGCAAACGTGACAGTTGAGGAGCGGCACTGCTTTTTAACGTACATCCAAGTTAAAAAGTATTTCGGCGGCAAATTTAAAAGATAGTGTCGCAATAAAGTTTTGTCACAATTTAAAGTTTAATAACGAAATGAAGAAATTGATTCAGAATGTACCAAACCAGTATACTTGAGTGTGATTGGTTGAATATTTTCCCGCTTAAAATATTTTAAATAAAATTTTTGTACTTCGCATATTTTCCGACTCTCATGTTTGCTAAGGGGAGCTGTACTATTATTCACAATCACTATAGTAATATATCTATTCCTAAGCTTTTCAAAGTTTGAAAGTACGTAATTCCAGCTTACTTTCCCACGGGTTGAATGTAATCACTCTCTACCCACGAGCGAAAAGGCAAGGGTTGCCGACCATTAGACAATATTCAATAATATTTAAGGCTGTAATAAATTTGGAAACACTTCAGCAGCTGCTTCTATTAACTCAGGTGGAGTGCCATGATCAATTTCACTATCTGAACTTTCATCTCACCTCTCATCTCATTTCTATGATTCTCACAATTATTCAAAGAATAATTCATACAAATGTCAGATGGATTGAACAAATGTCAAATGAATTTTCCGGAAATCGTCTCGAAAACAACATTTTCCTGCTTATTTAGGCGCAGGAAAATTGAATTTTCCGGACTGTAGTGAAATATGTTAGTAAGGGATGCATTTATAGTTATTTACAGTTGAATGCGGGAAGTGCAATTTTACAGCGCGGCGGCATCGTTTGATCGTTATTTGCCGGAGCGCTGTAAAATAACTTAACGCATGAGATTTGCATTAAATTTTTTGGCCGATAATTTTATTTTAAATTAATAAGTCATCATTTTTTAAATATATATATATTATATTTTCAAGTTGGCAACATTGCATTGTGACAGACATGACATGACAGATTTGAATTTGTTACATTTAAATAATTATATAAAAGTTAATTGTTATTAGGTAGGTAGGTACGTTTATTATTAGCTATTTATAATCGAATGTAGGAAATTGTATTTTGCTGCATGAAGTTTACATCTTAAACACGATGCCCAGCGGAGTGTTTGGACTAATTTAATATTAAATTAATATTTAAATTTTGTGTATTTTGTTATACTTATTGAATTAAAAATTAATATATCTCGTTCTCCTGAACATCGCCTTCATGATTTCAAAATTGTGTATTTTTCCTACGTCTCTGGAGTTTAAAAACAAGGATTATTTACTTTACCGCATACTATGCGGGAAAACGGGGAAAACAGTCGTCGTAAACACGAAGTTACATGTGACATGAACGGTGCATAGTTACAATGTTTACATGTCGGGAGGCCAAAAAGTAAATAATTGAAACACATTCGATATTTTAGATATTTGATAACTTACACAAGCCCTCTTTCGCATTCCGATTTCAGGAATGGTGACATCGCCTTCCACAGCGGTTTTTCCCATTAGTTTTAACAGGCGCTCTTCATGTGATGTTAATTGAATTGCAATTGCCCAACCTCCACCGGTCAGACGTTGAGATTCATTAATTTTCGCCGCTTTACTTTTTGTTTTTGACTTCCAGTCAGTTACAGTCTGTGAATGATCATGTCAATTTAGAATCACTTTACATGTGTATTTATAACATGTCTTTACCTTTTTCCATTCATCTTGTGATTTCTCACCAAAACCTAATGAATTTAGAAGCACCGTAAGGGTACCCCATAACATGATGCAGTTTGCGCGACCATTCAACCCATTGAATCGATTTGTTATTATTTCAGGATGCTCCTCGCAAAAATCTAGAAGCGCAACCCAGTGATCTGCTTGTACTCTCATTGTGGTCACTGTATCGCACATTATAAATTACATCAAATCATTTGTTCATATGTAAAAATTTCATTTTCATTTAATTTATTACTTACCGAGTCTTTAAAAAAACCAAAGAAAATCTAAAGTTTAACTAAAATGATCTATTCGACTGAAGCTCTTGTGTACTTGTATTCAAACGGATGAAACAGTAATGCCCAAAATAAAACTAAATCCCAGAATGAAACGGTATATTTCAACATGTGCAAAACACATTTTATAACTAAAATTTTGCCGCGCACTGCCATCTCTGTCTAACATATAATTTGGAGAGGTGCAGACAATCGTTACGGCAATTGAAATTAGGGGTTCTAAAGCGATTCTATCGGGGAACAAGACGTATTGCGGGGTAACTCGCTTTTCCCATCGTGATACCTAATACTCGCTTCTACGCGAGAATCGTTGGTTGCTAGGCAACGTGACGTCAGAGAAATAGAATTCTATCTATCGGGATCCCTACACTGGAGAGCGATACACTGCCGCGTGTATACAGGAAGTGGACCGATTCGGAGCTGGATCGGTCATGGTGTGGGGTGGCATTAGTATAGGTGGTCGCACACACTTGCTTGTCATTCCCCAACGTCTCAACGCACACATTTATGTTGAGACGATTCTTCAAGAGCATGTTATGCCATTTGCAGACAATTTCGGCTTTCGGCTTCATCCTACAGGATAATTGTAGAGTTTATACCGCTAATTGAACAAACTTCCTCCGGGAACACACACACACACACACACCCACAGGGCATACGCGCTACTAAGCTCGGTATTCGGGCGATTGTAGAATTTCCATTACATTTTAAGTGATAAGACACATTTCGATTTTGGTAGTCTTCTCAATAGTTTGGTGTTACTCAAGAAAACCGTTTAATTACAGCATATTTGTTGTTTCTATCTTGTTAAGTAATGTTGAAAGAACAATGTACTAATGTTTATACTTGCGTCTGTCTTTAATTTGACAAATTATGCACGGCTAAAGAAGTGTTCCCCTAATTTTGTTGAGCAGTGTATTAAAGTCTTTGAGCTCTTTAGTTTCCTTCCATAGCTGGGTTATTAAACTTTTGTTTTCTTCGCATTTTAAGATGCATAATTATGGGATTTTATATTCCTCACAAATTTTTTGCAAGAACCTCAATTCAGCGTCTAGGGCTTGAACTGATCGGTTACTTTGCTTTATTTATATTACATTTGCCTTTTTGTTAAATAATGTATTACCCGCTTTAATGAATTGATATTCATTTATATTCGATGATTTATCTAGCATTCGCAGCTCTGTTGAATCTACATGTCGTTTCAATAATTCAACTATTCCTGGATGGCCAATCCTTTCGTAGTTTTCATCGCTTGAAATTTCCTTTGATTCTAAATCATTTTGTAATTTTTTAGAAGCTCTTGTCATAACATATATATTATTTGACATTTCTTTTAAATATTGTGACTTTGTCTGTATTCTGGATAATGCGTCTGCTGCTGCGTTATTCTTTCCCTTTATGT
Organism: Geotrupes spiniger; assembly: GCA_959613385.1. Taxonomy (NCBI): domain Eukaryota; kingdom Metazoa; phylum Arthropoda; class Insecta; order Coleoptera; family Geotrupidae; genus Geotrupes; species Geotrupes spiniger. Next base: position 2,956,457 of record OY390736.1, on the reverse strand, counting down.
AATGTATCGTGTGTTTTTTTGGAATTGGATAATTCATAACTGTATTAATCTTATTTGATAGAGAACTTTTTTTTTAAGAAATTGATATTTTTTCGGATTGAGTTTAAGATTGACTTCCCGAAGTCTATTATTAAAATTTGATTGTGACTTTTTAAATTATTTCCAAAAACAATAAAATCATCCAGATATACAAAACATGATTCGTAGTTTAACCCTGACATAGCAATTGTCATTACTTTCGAAAATGAACTAGTTTTCACTCCCATTGGTAACCTAGTCATTTGAAACTGCTGTTTACCTTTACAGCATTAAATGCTGTACATTTTTCACTCGTAGGTTCCAGCTCCACTTGGTAATATTCCTGCGATAGATCTAGGTGTGAGAAGTACACTGCTCCTGAAAATGAGTCCAAAATAGCTTATTTGTTAGGCTATCTATGTTATCCCTTCAGGTCACATGTGTATCTACACATGTTAAATTTCAACATTGTAATGGAAGCAGGACCAATTCTGCGTTCTTACATTATCTGTATTTCATCAACGACCGATTGCTACCTATGTCTTAAGACCGCTTATCAAACAATCAATATAATAATAATAATAATAATAATAATAATAAACTTTATTAACCTTACAATATGACAATATAATACAATAATACAAAAGAGAATCGCAATCACATTAAGGTTAAAAGGAGAAGACTCAGATTGGTTTAAACCATCTGATCAATGGCCTTCTCCTGTGCTACATAATATAGATAATTTAATAATAAAATAATATTTGAAGGGCACACGAGCTGAAGAAAAAAAAACAAAGAAAAAAAAAACACTTATACTCGGAATTATGAGAAGATGCGTGCACGTCATCGATGCTTGTTTTATAATGCCAACATGTAGAAATTATAAAATGCCATTTTCTTGTATTGGAATATGGAGCGAAACCAGGCCTATTTACAAGGCGATGCGAAGCAATATTATAGATATTATTATTATCACTTAGTTTTCTATATTTGTCATGAAAATGAAGAAATGAATTTGAATCTAGGGTATTTGATGTCGTAAAGATCGACGAACCGTTTCTGTACGTTCTAGTACGTTTACATACGTAGATCAATCGACGGGCGTAGTATCTGGTATATCTGGTTGCATACCACCACATACATATACATACACACGCTGTCTGTTTGGTTGCATACGATCTTGAAGAGTATCTTTTGTGTGAGAAACATGTAAACATATAAAATTTGATGTCATTAAAAATTGATGACGTGCACGCACCTTCTCGTAATTCCGAGTATACATCTGTTGTATCTGTTGCTCATATAAATGTTGTCTATATACCTTTTTAAAATGAGGATAATTAAGATATTTCATGGACATTGGCAGGGAATTCCAAAACGCAGCCACACAATATGAGAAGCTTTTTGTGAACAGGGCAGTATTATGACGTGGTATGGATATAACATTTTTATGGCGAATATTAATATTGTGTATATCAGTGCGGAATGTGATTTTATTATATAAATAAGTAGGCGTTTTTTCAAGGATTATCTTATAAAATACTGAACCTGAATGAAATTTACGACGATTTATCATATTCAGCCATCTGCAATCCTTGAGCTTATGTGATATTCTGTCGAATTTACGAATGCCGTAGGTGTAACGCAGGCAGGAGTTTTGTACTAATTGAATTCGTTTTTGATTTTCACAACTTAAAAAAGGACCATACACAGAATCACAGTGATTAAATAATGACAGAACCAGCGAATTTGTCAATAATATTTTATTTTTTTGTGTTAAAATATGCCGATAAGAGTACAGCGTTCTTAATATTGTATAAGACTTTCGCAATAACGTTTTAACATGCGTACTAAAACCTAAATTGTTGTCTACCCACAATCCAAGGTTTCTAACGGAATCCACAATTTGTAAATGCACGCTGTTAATGCTTATATTTATATGATCTTTCAGAGGCAGTATTTTTGTTTCCAAAAAGCATCATATAAGACTTATTGGGATTTATTGTAAGCCCATGAGCTTGAGAGACATTAACAAGAGCCTGAATATCTCGATTCATTTGCGCATTAACATGAAGAAGATGCTCCGCGCCAAAGGAAAAATATAACTGGCTGCCGTCTGCATAGGCATGGAACTTGCCATGATGCATATATCGCGAAAATGCAGATGTGTATATTATATATAAGAGGGGTCCACATATGCTTCCCTGTGGTACACCCGATTGCAAAAGCAGAGGTATAGAAACAACATCACCAACTCTCATGCGCTGCGTTCTCCTAGTCAAATACTGCTTGAAATACTCCAATGCCCCAACACTCAAACCTATAAATTTTAGAATTGCAAATAGCATGGAATGATTCATCGTGTCGAAAGCCTTGGAGTAATCCAGGAGCACAAGCGCGGTGAAAAGTCCCTGATCGGTGTTCCCAACAATATCATCAACGACATCTAGCAAAGCCGTATTGCAACTATGACCCCGTCGGAAACCTGACTGCATTGGCGGAACGATATAACGATCAAGATGCTCTCGTAGTTGCTTATCGACAATTTTTTCCAATACTTTAGATAATGCAGGCAAGATACTTATAGGCCTTAAATCTTTATAAGCTAGAGGACGGGTTATTTTTGGTATAGGTGTTACAAGCGATTCTTTCCAACACTCGGGAAACACGTTCTCCGTAAGACAATAATTTATGATATGGGTAATAAATATACTTAATAGAGGACAGCACAATTTGATTAGTTTAATACTTATATTATCACATCCGACAGCATTTGACCGAATACTGGAAATGATTCTAGCGATTTCTTCCTCAGATACGGCCTTAAAAGTAAAATCCGATTCGAAATCGGCTGCTCGATTGCTGACATAGTAATGAATCATGTTAGCATCGATATTTGTGGAAGGAATTGAATCAATAAAATGTCGATTTAGTGCATCAGGATTCGAAATGCTTGCCGGTATTTTCACTTTATTATTTGGATTTGCACTTAGGATGTTATTATAACCTACCCATAGCGATTTTGAATTATTACTGTTATTAAAATTTGAATTAATGTATGCTTTTTGCTCTGCCCTAACGGCAAAGGTAGTATAATTTCTTAATGATTCCTCCGAAAGTAATAAAAGTTTCATTGTAAATTTTGTGGGTAACCTCGTAAGGATCACTGGTTCCTTGCACTGTCATCATTGATAGCATTGTGATTAGTATTCTCAATTTCAGCTGGGGTCTCAGTTTGAAAGGAGGTATAGTTTGTAGACAACGTATTTTTTTATGTTTTTGCTCTTTATCTAAAAGTAAGGATTATGTATGCCTAGGTTAATATGTTGTGTTCAGAGGCATCAATCATATTACACATTAAATGCTAGAGTAAAAATTGATATAGTTTGAACTGAACCAGTGAACGATGCGAAGGATTTGAGGAAATTCACATTTACTCAAGTTTTATTAGTGCTGGCAAAATGCTAACAAAAGCACTAGTAGTTGAAACCGGTTTTACATAACTTCTTTTAAGAATTACACTGCAGTAATAAAATATTATATTATATTGTATATTTACTATCAAATCAATTCCATGTATTACAATTTATTCTTCCAAGAAACATTTTTTTACTTCATTACACTGCTATATTTAATTGAGTTTGACAGTTTATTGTATATAAAAGTAACACTTATTGCCCTGTGTATATTGAGTTTTGTTCAATTATGCCTTGTTCTAATATGCCCTGCTGCCTGTTCAAAAAAGTTGTCATTCGTATATATAAATCCATCGACAGATGTAAATTACTGATGCAGGGTGAAAAACGTTTATAGATTTATTAGTACACTTTAATAAATTGTTATGAATTTATTTTCCTAGTTTATAAACAGTTTTGTACTACATAATCAATATTCTGTTTTAGAATTTTATTTATTTACATGCATAACTGATAAATTCAGTTGAAAAAATATTTAAATGTTATTAAACTTCTGTACAATATTTAATAGAAAGATGAGTTTATCGAATGGTATTCCAACTTTGAAATCGGAGTCGTAAAACCGAAAACTGGTTGTTTCAACAAATTTAATAACGAATTTTAATTTTAACAAATTTTATAATGAACTCTAATAATAAAAATATGTACATTCATGTCCAATTTCAATTCTTATTATCGCCAACCTCAGCCACGTGCTACTATTCCTGAATGGACCCTATGACTGTCGTAACCTGAACACAGATAGAAAGCTAACAGCAATACGTCGGTGACAATCTAAAGTAGCTTCATGAATTGAACATTAAAAATAATTAATCCTAATAATACATAATTATACAAAACTATTGACAAGGAAAATTGAGCATGTAAGTATAATAATCGCAGCAAAATGAAAATTTATTAAATAATTAAGAAGTTGAATCTTTAACTAAATTGAAGACACCTGTTTGGATGTGCACACACAACTCTCATTACTATCTGTACCTCCACCCGAGGTCAATCGCATGAACAAAAAAATAACAGTTTGAATTAAGAATATGTTCACACTCATGCCTTTCTTGTCATACTTATGCTAATGTTTGCCTTGGTACCTTTCTTCTATATTGCGGTTCATTGTCTGGATGACCCACTTTTTAAAACTTAGTTGAATCTTTAAAATAATAGAAACGGTATATTTATAACAACTAACTCATTACAATTCAAAAGTGTAAATCAACAACCTTAAAACCTCCATTCTAACCACAATAGAACCCCAACGGCACAGTTTCACTCCTCCCACCACACGTATGGACCTCAGTTACTAGAAGAAAGCAACCCAGACCTCTAACACTGTAATATAAATTTGTTTCACGTTGAAATTGTCAAAATGCTTAGAAATCAATTTCAACGACAATATTGTTAGTGCAGCCATATATTTGTACCTGCGAACCAGTAACAGTAAACCTACAAAAAAGTAATAGGGTATTTTGTGATTTATTTTATCAGCCAAATACAAAGATATTTAAGTATTTATGAAAAACAATTTATTTATAAAAATATTTTATAAAATACACGTAAGCTACATTGACTGTACATACAAGAAACACTTAATTGAAATTTACAGTTCCTTTTAAGCTATTGTAAAAGTTTTCAATCTTTTTAAATATGCTATTATCCTCTTTTTGAATTTCTTGAATTTGGTTAGCTAAAAAAAGGATTCCATTTCCAGTCATTGTGTGCAGAGCCTTAAAATATTCACCAAAATCCCTACCAAACTGCATTATGGAAGGAGGTAGATTCGATATAATATGATTCCACTGTAATATTATATGTCTTTCAAAATGTTGAGTATGTTGAGCTTGAATGGATGTTAAAGTAAACAATGTAACAAATAAGATAGTCAAAACAGCTAATAGTAACTTAATAACAAGCTTCCCATATGAATACGGTTGCTTTTTATGCTTCTCTTTAATATTTACTTCTTCTCGTATAAACTCATTTACAGTAGACATGTCATCCGTCACTACTTCGTCATATTCTTTTGATTTAGGTTTATCTTTCTTTTTATTTTTCTTCTCTTGAAGCTTTTGCTTTTGTATAGCCAACTCATTTGCTTGTTTGTCCTTTTGTCGTTGTTTATCTCTTACTTCTCGCTCGTTTTCAACTTTGTGTTGAAATTCGATATAAAATTGCACGATATTTTTAGCACACGTTTGACATTGTTTACTGTCCAAACACGGTCCAGCCTTCTCTTTTATAGCGGGAACTAAGGGATTGTCTTTTAAATCCAACCATTTCAATGCTTTCAATTTGCTAAAACTTAAAGGCAAATGTTGAAGTGCATTTTTATACAAATCAAGGTGCTTTAATTTGATCAAATCGCCGAAATTATCTGGCAAATCCTTAAGCATGTTTTTACTAATATCAAGTTTAGTTAAATGCGTCAATATTCCAAAGTTTTTCTAGAAAACTTAATATTACAATTCAGTAATATATTATAGAACAAACTTACCGGTAAATGTGTCAAGTGGTTGTTTGACATATCCAAACTAAAGACATTTTTAATCGTGGCCTAAAAGGACATCAATTATATCAAGCTTTAAATTACTTCATACTCACAATTTCTTTCACAGGTACATCCTGTAGATCACACATACTTAAATCAATTTCTCCATCCTCTACCTTATCTTTAAGGTTAACTTTTTGTGATGGTGCCATCGTCTTCAATTACTCACTATTTTAACAGACAATTTAGATAGCTTTTAAAATTAAAATGCAATAACTAATTGATAATATACATACGTCCTTATTTGTTTACAAAACAAAACTACGTCTGTGCACTATTTCAAACAATTGAAAAGTAACACATTACACGTCAACAGATGTTGGCAAAATCAACCGTTCAATGCAGCCAATATTAAGAAAATCACCGAATGACAACACCAGATTTTTTACGTTTTTTGACAATATATTTTCTTGTATTTTATAATGTTCACATTTGCGCTAAATTACACTTGTTACAATTAGTTTTATTATTTTAATTTTGTTTTCTTCCGGTTTGTTGTTTTTTTTATTGTTTTGGATTTATCTCTTTATATGTTTGAACATTAAAACATTTGAAACAGTTTCGTATTTTTTTGTACTTTGTTTCAATGATTTAATTTATGTAAGCTAAAATTTATCTCTAATGTGTCGCAACATGGGCATCTTTAGTTACCAGGCCGGAGTGACAGATCTGACACTCAATTATGTTAACTGAGTAGCCTAACATTTTTAGCAGTTATTGTGGTTAAATGTGCATAATTCAGGTACCGTCCCTTCAATTAAATTCCTCATTCAGGTTGGCTATGATGTAATTGCTTTTACTCCTAAGATTTGTAGCACTGATAGCTGTTCAATTACAATATTTAGACAATTGCGTGTAGTCAACTTTATAAAGTAAACACAGCTTACTTTAATGAGGAATTTAATTGAAGCCACGGTATAAATAAGAACCTTTGATATTTTGAAAGTTTTACTAAAAAAAAAAAAACATATTTACACATTAAATAGCACAGATAACTTGAATCTATCAATGATGAATGACACAGATCAAGCATAAAAATTATTTTAAGGTTGTTTTTATTTTTCTTATCTAATAATATATCGTTTTTTACTCGACAATAATTGTTTATTATTATAGTTGAAAATGTTGAAACTATATTTAATACTAAATTAATAAATTGATTACCAAACATCATATAAAGAGTTAATTAACAAAACCTTTTGTTTCTTATAGACCTTAAAAACTGTTCTTCATAATCTTTTGAAACGAATGCTTCCATTAAACAATAGATACGCAACCCTAATTCTATTATTAAATTAGAAGGAACTATTAACCACCCGGTTGAAGGGCTGGGTCTGTGAGGCCCAGGCAAATCTTTTTTGTATTATATGTTACAGTTGTACTTTAATTGTGACATTAAGGTATATTATTCTCTATCAAATGTTACATATTTGGGGCGCATTTTACTTGCATTACGGCTCAGCGAAACTTATGAAAGGGTTGTACAGTTTTATTGCACCCACGTATTTTAGATAGTACAGTTTAGAATCTGATAGAGTTCGGTTTGGATCGTCTTAAGAGAACGGTCGGTGCATCGATGTTTGCTCTCACCAGTGGCGTGCAGGTTCGCCCGAAAAGGGCGCTGTGTTTGTCTCAGCATTTACGTGTTATTATGCTATTTGTATTATAGTCATTGGTGTGAACAATGACTAGTGTTATTGGGTGATTACTGAGATGTATTAATGACAACTGCTTTGAGTACTTTGCAGGTGAGCGAGTGATTGCTGGTGGATTTGGGCAGACCGGATGCAGCGACGATGCTGTGGTTCCCGTGCTGCTGTTGTTGCAGTTGTTGCTGTTGTTGTAGTTGCCATTGTGGCGCTACTGTTGTGGTTGTTGCTATCATGGGACGCAACCCCGTGTAAAGGTCACCGCGAGATAGCTAGCTATGTGCTTGTGCCATGGATAGCGATAGTGGGCTATCCTGTCTCCTACAAGCGGGTTGTAGGGGCACACGACACAATTCGAGGAATTGTTGGCATGCGAGCTGTCTTCTGATGGCTTGCGTACGCAGGCATGTTGATGCAACTTTCCTGTGACGGTACAGCAGGTTAGGAACCGACCTGTGTCACTTGACCTGGACGGGTTGTCCAGTGGTCCGCTGATCTGTTCTGACAGATAGTGGGCGCGGACACGCAAGTGCATCGGACAAGACTTGACTACCGGGTTGACTATGTCTATTAACTATTCTCTTCTTATGTGACGCTACGTACTGACGTTTAGGTGTATACGAAGACCATCGATAGACGAGCAATGGAGAGGAGGATAAAGAAGGTGTAGGCACGGTCCGAAGAGTGCTTAATTAAGCAAGGGTGCTGGAGCACCCGGTATGTTAATACTAATTACGGTCGGTATTCTAATCACTAATTACTGTGTGTCTTTTCATGTTGATTGCTGTATAACCTGATTACCCGAAATGCACGCCCAAGTGAGAGCATCATCTACCGGCCCGTACACATCTTTCGTGGAGTAGGAGTTTGGTAACGTAGACAATTACTTGACTTGCGTGGGGCTATGTGAAAGGGCATGCAATTGTTATTAGGCGCCACTTATTACGGGCGGAATATCTTGTATTGACTGACTCTCTCAATAGTCGATGTACGTTATTACACATTCGTGTGTCATTCATCCCCCTCGTTTAATCTGCAAACCATACCTCCATTATCATATATTTTTTTAAATATTTTTTTTAATTTCTAACTTTAATAAAGACATTAATTTGTCCTAATTTTATCATCTGTCATGGTGCCAGTTACGTTCGTGTAAGTTTTTTCCTACAGTTTATTTTTTCGTATTTTGTAAAGGGACTAATTTTGTGCCGTTTTTAGGCATAAAACATTCTTAGGGCCTTCCCCTAGTTTCTATGTATTCACGCAAAATCTTTTGCACACGGGTAAGTCTCTAAATTTCAATTGTTTATCGTTTCTGCATGTTTTGCATGTTAGCAAACTTTTATCTCGAGTTTAGGGGATTTACCTTTCTTGCTCTAAATAGTTTATCTTTTGTAGGGGAATTTCCATTCTTTATGAACTTTGTTCGTACTATATAAAGCAAGACAAGCGATTATTTTTCTTCAGTCTCTATTGGAAGTGCAACTGAAAGTTAGCCGCGTTTTCCATTTGTGACTTTATTACTTTTGTTTGGCGAGGTGGATGCTTATAAAAGGGACATAATTAGACTAGAGGCACTTTACAATGAAGTACCAACCCCTGACGTTTCTGAAGCATCTGAGGCAGAATACGAAGGTGCACAAGACATAATTAACGAACACGATACAGATACGGAGCAAGAAGAACCAGATGAAAATGACAACCAAACAGATACTTGTAGTACAACCTCCATATCTCTGTATTATTATGGAAGAGATGGAACCAAGTGGAAAAAACATGTCCCAGGCCAACGAGTTCGAACAAGGCAACAAAATATCGTTACCCAATTGCCTGGTGTTCGTGCAGGTGCAAGAAACGCAAACACGTCAATTCAGTATTGGATGCTCTTTTTTGAAGAAATTTTGGACACAGTTATCGCAAATACCAATTTGTGTATACAAACAATAGCACCAATATACAAGACTAAATACGACGTTGTACTTACTAATAAAGTGGAAATGAAGGCGTTTATTGATTTGTTGTGTATGTGTATACCAATGTTGGTCCGAGGAGAGATTATTTGCTGGTAGCTTATCTCAGCGAAGATTTATGTTTCTGATAAAGCGTATACGTTTCGATAATACCGATACAAGGGATGAGCGAAAGAAGTTGGATAAACTTGCTGCCGTTAGAGACATATTTGAAAAATTCAATGAACAGTGTAAAAACATAGTGTGGGTAAATATGTGACTCTAAATGAAATGTTGTTAGGATTTCGTGGCTTTCGTATCTACATACCAAATAAACCCAACAAATATGACATCAAAGTGATTTCTAGAGTGGATGCAAAAACATTTTACACCTCACATTTGGAGATCTATGCTGGAGAACAACCTGAAGGTCCCTTTCAGATAGACAATTATGTAGCAGCCGTCATTCTAAGAATGACGAACTACATCTCAGGAACTGGAAGGAATGTTACCATGATCGATGGTTTACTAGCGTGGAAGCTGAAACTCGTTTTTGCATGATCACAGCCTAACTGTTTGGTACAATACGATCCAGTAGAAAGACTTTGCCGAAAGAAGTTAAAAGTGTTAAAGATAGACCTGTAAAGTCTCCATTCCATGCCAATATGACACTTCATATGTCCCAAAAAAGTCGAAGAATGTATTACTTGTGATTACTGGTGATAATAAACAACCAGAGATAGTAACATTCTGCAATTCCAGAAAAAGCGGTGTTGATGTAGTCGACAGGATTACATCTTATAATTTAGCTCGAACACAGAAGAAAATGACCATTGGTGGTTTTTTTCGGCATGCTCAACGTAGGAGCAATCAACGCATTCATAATAAATAAAACGAACAATCCAGATGGAGAATTTTCAAAAGGCAGCCGACTGTTTTTGGAAAATTTGGGCAAAGGTGATAGAAAACACGAAACTACGAGTGAATCTACACAAATCTACTACGGAATGTATGTTCTTGTTATTGTCTTTTCCGTTTCTTCAATTTATAATTTCTTTTGAAAACTGGCATTACATGTAACTTTTTTTAATAAATGGGAACTCCCACAGTTAATGTTTTTTTTCACAACTATTTTTACTCTTAGCAGTGCAAAATAGGCCAGGTTAACAAATGAATTCCAGAAACTGTAGTTAGTAGTAAATTAATTAAATAGGGGAAGAAGTGATATGACAGAGGTGAATTGGGTACGGTCGGGTCCGTAAAATAGCGGAATAGAAGATCAAAAAATCGGAGCGGTAGTGAGAAGTGCGGACGAGTAAACGGGAGTAATAGAAAGACGAGGTGCGGCACGGGACGATCGCGTTATCGGACGGCAGCGCGGCCGTACTTCTTGCGGACTTTTTTGTGTGCGCGAAAGGTTTAGTCGGGCGAGCGGTGTGCGGAAGGAAAAAAAAAGTACAAGAAGCGAAAGCGTAGAATATACAGGTGGAGAGGTAACAACGGAAACACGCGAAATTAACATGGCAAACGCGGGCGGGAAAGAAAAAGGGGGCGAAAGGAACGAACCGGATATATTCACGAGGAGCCGGAGAACGCGCAGATCACCGGTGAGGAGTGTGGAAAGTAGCGGAGAGGAGAAAGACAAGGCAATCGAGAACTTGATGGAGATGATTAAGGAGATGATGAAGGAGGTAAAGGAGACTATGAAAGAGATAATGGAGATGAAGAAGGAAAGGCAGGAATACAGGGAATGGAGAAAGAGAGTGGAACAGGAATGGAAGAAGGATGGCGGCAGAAGAAAGAATATGAAAACTAGAAGAGAAAGTGGAATACATGGAAAAAAGGAGAGAAGAAAGAATATCGTAATAAGGGGACTAGAAGTAGAAAAAGGAAGGGAAAGGGAACAAGTGAAACAATGGCCGGGTACAGATGGGAGTGTAGGGCAGCCACGAGAGAGAGAAAAAGGGGAAGGGCGAAGGGGGGAATAATAACAGGAGTGAAAGAGAGATGGGAGGAGGTTAAAGAGGGGCGGTACGATTCAGAGGCAATCCAGGGGAGAATGATAAGGAGGGATGGAGAGAAGTGGGGAATTTACACAGTGTACAGCAATCAACAAATCAGGAAGGTGACAGGAGAAATGGACGAGATAATGGAGCGGGAAGAGGGGAAGGTTGTGATGGGGGGGGGGGGGTACATGAACGCAAGAGTAGGAAAAGATACGACGGTGAGAGGATGAAGGGGTGGAGAGGGAGAGGGGAAATAGAGGGGAGGAGATCAAAAGATTGGGTAGTGAATGGGGAAGGGATGATTCTGTTAGAATGGATAGATGAAGGGAACTGGGAGATACTCAATGAACACGAGAATGGAGATAAAGAAGGGGCATTTACTTACGTAGGACCCAATGGGAGATCAGTGATAGACCTAGTAATAACGAGCGAGGAGGTGAAGAGGGAAGTGGGTAGATTTAGGGTAGGAAATAGAACGGAATCAGATCACTTGCCAATTGAGGTGGACTTATGGGGGGAAGGAAGGAAGAAGGAAAAGGAAGGGGAAGAAGAGCTGAGACAGAGTTAACTTTTGTTAACACGAAAACTGCTTTTTAAAAAAGCTTTTATTTCAATTTACAATTCGTTTGCAAATTTCACAATTATGATTATTTGTTGCTTTTAAACTTAATTATAACTTGTTTTGAATTGATTTGATGTAATATAAAATGTTAACAATAATATGTTTCTTAAAAACTACGTGTTCGTTGTTCGACGGAGTGACACAGAATAATTGTTTTCGTCGTCGTTCTCAGGCATATGCTATCGCTTGATGATTCGAGAAACTGCAACTTATACACCGTGCACTCAGCGTTTTATACATTGTCCGTATTATTTGGTAATTGAAGGAATATTATAACTCCTCCCTGATAAGAAGGAACTCAAGGGTTGTTTGGCTTGAGTGACACATCAAATGTCATTGGTCCTTGGTTTTCTTTCTTCTTTTTTCTGTAATTCAGGGCTTTTCGGTAGCTGTTTGTTATAATCTTGCTATAACACGTATAGGCGATTAATAATATTAAAATTATATATAATAAAATTGACCAAAGACTTGGGGTCGTACTGATGTAGTTAACGTTGTCCAAATTGGGAATGGTTTCTTCAATTCGTTTTTTTGTAACTTTGAAGTTCATCGAGATTAATTTCGTTCAGATGAATTTCGTATGTTTGTTTTTCCATCTTATCTTCTTCGAACTTTGTTAATTCGGGAAGTTGTACCATTTGTTTTTCAGGTATCACAATTTCTTCGTTTCTAATTATAGTTTGTTCTGTTTGGATAGAACAACGATGTGGAATTGTGATTAAATATGTTCCTTTGATGTTTTCATATTTTTCTTTCTTGCATGTAAGATTTAGTTTCTTCATTTGTGACGTTATTAGAAGCCATTGGTTTGTTGCTTCTATCCGACGTACAATTAAATTAGGTAGAATAAGTTGATTCGTTTGGCACATAGAGTAATTTGTTTTCAGTTGTAAAAGTTCGATTTCGCAAGGATTTCGTTCGGAAGCTTCGATCAAGTCAATTTTGGTACATATGTATTCTTTTAATCGAATTTTTCTACAGAGATCTTTATTATATGCGTGATAAAGATCATTTGTCAACAGGTATTTATTTCGGGGTATTATTGTTTTAAATAAATCATTGTCAAGTAATATTGGAATTGAATATAAATGAAAGTATTCGAATTCGTATGGGTAAACGATTGGGATGTCTAATAGAAATGTAATTCTATTCTGAGATATATAACTTTTAATTGAAATTATCTTTTCGTATAAATGAATATTTTCGGGTTTAATTGGTAATGGTAATTGATTTTTCATTGAATGTAATTCGATTTTCTTTAATTCGGTTAATAGATCGTTGGAACGAATAATTGACTACACCCGTCAATTATTCGTTCCAACGATCTATTAACCGAATATTTGGAGTCTCGCAAATGTTATTGAATTTTCAATATCTTGGAGAATTCGTAAAATTGTGGTTAATATTATTGTTATTTGATCATAAATATTACGCAAGTGATTGTAACTGTCTATTTGGAATAAACGTTCTTTTCCATTAGTTACTAGTGCTGAAATTTGCATTATGCGTGATGTTAATAAAATTTCGTTATGTTTTATTGCGTCAATAGTTCTATTGAACTTATCAATTACGTCAGTTGTAACTAGAACTTGTGATTTAATTGATTCTGCTAGTTTTACTTGATTCGATTTTAATTTTGAAATTAATTGATCGTAACGTTCTCCATCGGAGGCGTCTAAATTACCTGTGATTGATTTAAATATCGATCCGATGCCGTTTATTAATCCGCGTTTATTCTTTTTATTAGTTAATTCAAATGGTGTTAAATTATTAATTTTCTCGATTGCCATTCGCATTACCGTATTTAAAGCATTGTCATAATTACTTAATTCTTTTTTATATACCGTTCCATTTAGGTGGGTGTCAATGGTTTTAATTAAATCTGAATGTTGGTTTTTGATTTTTATAATCTCATCTATAAGAGAATTTAAATCGTAATAATATATTAATGTGATTGAGGATTGTTGTATTTTTGCGTTTCCTAATTTAAATGGTAGCACACCTGGATTATTGTGTAAGTTTGTGATTTTGATTTCATCTTGCCATTGGTTTGTTGCTTCTATCCGACGTACAATTAAATTAGGTAGAATAAGTTGATTCGTTTGGCACATAGAATAATTTGTTTTCAGTTGTAAAAGTTCGATTTCGCAAGGATTTCGTTCGGAAGCTTCGATCAAGTCAATTTTGGTACATATGTTTTCTTTTGCTCGAATTTTTCTACAGAGATCTTTATTATATGCGTGATAAAGATCATTTGTCAACAGGTATTTATTTCGGGGTATTATTGTTTTAAATAAATCATTGTCAAGTAATATTGGAATTGAATATAAATGAAAGTATTCGAATTCGTATGGGTAAACGATTGGGATGTCTAATAGAAATGTAATTCTATTCTGAGATATATAACTTTTAATTGAAATTATCTTTTCGTATAAATGAATATTTTCGGGTTTAATTGGTAATGGTAATTGATTTTTCATTGAATGTAATTCGATTTTCTTTAATTCGGTTAATAGATCGTTGGAACGAATAATTGACGGGTGTAATATTTGGAGTCTCGCAAATGTTATTGAATTTTCAATATCTTGGAGAATTCGTAAAATTGTGGTTAATATTATTGTTATTTGATCATAAATATTACGCAAGTGATTGTAACTGTCTATTTGGAATAAACGTTCTTTTCCATTAGTTACTAGTGCTGAAATTTGCATTATGCGTGATGTTAATAAAATTTCGTTATGTTTTATTGCGTCAATAGTTCTATTGAACTTATCAATTACGTCAGTTGTAACTAGAACTTGTGATTTAATTGATTCTGCTAGTTTTACTTGATTCGATTTTAATTTTGAAATTAATTGATCGTAACCTTCTCCATCGGAGGCGTCTAAATTACCTGTGATTGATTTAAATATCGATCCGATGCCGTTTATTAATCCGCGTTTATTCTTTTTATTAGTTAATTCAAATGGTGTTAAATTATTAATTTTCTCGATTGCCATTCGCATTACCGTATTTAAAGCATTGTCATAATTACTTAATTCTTTTTTATATACCGTTCCATTTAGGTGGCAATGGCTTTAATTAAATCTGAATGTTGGTTTTTGATTTTTATAATCTCATCTATAAGAGAATTTAAATCGTAATAATATATTAATGTGATTGAGGATTGTTGTATTTTTGCGTTTCCTAATTTAAATGGTAGCACACCTGGATTATTGTGTAAGTTTGTGATTTTGATTTCATCTTGTCCGAGGCTCAAGACTGGTAATCTGTAACAGATTATTTCGTTATATGTTTCGTTCAAACGTATAAGGTTGTTTTAATGGTCGTTTGACATTATCTGCATGCATTTTCTTTAGCTTGCCTGGTTTCTGGGGATCATTGATTTCTAATGTGTTTCTAGATATATTTTGGATTGGTGTCGGGGGATAAAATCTTTCTTGTGATTTAACATCTCGTCCTGACATTCTTTTCGCTTGAATATTTTCATTTATCGCGAAGGGATTTGGTTCTCTATTTTTATTTAAATTCGCGATTAGATTTTCTTTATTTTGGGTAATTTGTTCATTTAATTTCGAATACATTAATCTAGTATTTTCGCGGTGATTTTGTACATAGTGGCTAACTAAAAATGAGTCGATATTTATATCGAATATGTTTTTACTTCCAGTGTGTCCTGTGGTTACGTCTAAGGGTGTTAACTTAGTTGATGAATGAATCGTATTGTTATAGGCATTTATAGCGTATTTCATTTTTCTTTGGGTCGGCATTGTTTTATTTTCGGCATTATTATTAAATAAACGTATGTGTTCTATAAGGGTGCTATGTAAGCGTTCGATTAAACCGTTCGAGTTGGGATGATTTACTGATATGAAGTGTAATTCTGTTTTGTGCATTTTTACAAATTCTTGAAATATTCTATTATTAAATTCTGGACCATTGTCTGTTATAATTAATTTCGGTGTTCCGTGGTGAGAAAATAAGGTTGTTAATGCGTCTAATATTTCGACTGAATTTAAACTGTTGATGGTATAAGCTTGCGCATATTTAGAAAAAGCATCTATAATTGTTAAGAATTTAACTTTTTCTATCGTAAACGTGTCGAAATGTAAAATTTCAAAAGGTTGTGATGGTGTCGGTGTTACATTAAAATATGTTTTTACGGGATTTCTATCATATTTGCATAGATTACAAGGTTGACAGTTATTTATGTAAGTGGTAATTGAGTCTCTCATTTTTGGCCAGTAGTATCTATTACTGATACGCTGTTCCGTCTCATCAATGCCTCTATGATTTGTTTTACCTTCGTGGTACATTTTTATAATTTCTAGTCGTGTATCATCTGTTAGTACATTTTCTCGTTTTTGGGTACATCAATTAATTTTAGTGCAGGCCATTTAAAATTTTGTCGAACTATTTCGGCAAATTGATTATAATTTTCGTCGCTATCGAAATATAAATGATAGGGTACCTTTGGGGCAAGATATGTTTTTACAAATTGAATTATATCGTTTTTCAAGTTGTTTCTGCTAAATTGAACATGTATATTTATTTCTCTGTCGTCAAATATAGTTGATGTTTTAGGTTGACATGGTTCATAATTTACAAAACTTACAAATATTTGATTTTTGTACTTATTAATGATTTGATCGGTAATTGGTATTTCTGTGATCGGGTGCTCTTCTTCATTAGAGTGAACTGTTTCTAGGTCTTTAGTAATTTCTTTAATTATGTTTTCTATTTCGTCTGTTTCATTATCTGTATTAACAATTAATGAATCGTTATCAATACATTTTTCTACAATTTTGTCAAGTTCGGTGAGCGCGTTTAACTCAATTCGGGAAAGGGCATCTGCATTTGTGTTATTTTTACCTTTCTTGTATACGATTTCGTAGTCGTATTCTTCGCTAAGTTTGGTGATGTGATGTTTTTCTTCGTCATTTAAATGATTTAGTCTCATTTTTGAATTTAGATAATTTAGGCAATTCGTTTTGGAATATTTCATGTGTTTGTGTATGATTTAATTCGATTTGATTTTCATCTAATTCAAAGGTTTCGACTTCAATAGGTTTATAAAAATTTAGGGAAACTTTTTCTGATTGGAAAAGATAGAATTTTACATATTTTTTATATGGAACTTTGAATATTTCTGGTGTAGGAATTGTTAAGCTGTGTTTGTGGGTGGAAGTTTGAAATATTGATTGCACTTGAAAAGGGTCATTTTTAATGTAGTTTGGAAATAGTTTGAATGCTAATTTTGGATTTATAAAGCTACGATTGGAACCAGTATCAATCATGAATTTGAGGTTATATTTTGGGAATACGATATATGGTAGTTCTTTAGTATGAACATTATTGATTTCCGCTATATCGATGTTTGAGAAGTGGGGTCCATGTGAAAATCCATATTCTGGGGATGTTCAGTGTGATCAATTTGATTTTCAACTTCATATTCGTCATTTGCATAGTTAGAATCATATACGTTCTCGTATACTGTGTCGTTTTGGTTATCATGTGAAAAATATTCATAGTTTGAAGATTCTTGTTCGGTTATTTGGTCTGTATTATTGGATTCGACATTATACATTTCTTGGGTTTGTCTCTGAGGAAACTTTGAAATTCTGCTTGATCCTATATCCATTGCGGTTGGTTTTGGTAAGGGTCTCATTGGATTCGGTTGAAATACATTTCGTTGAGGAGGTTTATAATGTTGATGTTGTTGTGAAAATGTTTGTCTTTGTTGATTTTGGGGTTGGAAATTTTGTGGTCTGAAGTTATTCTGAAATCTGCGTTGCATTCTTGAATTAGAATTGTAATTATTTTGGAAAGGTGTTTGGAAATTTTGCATCATTGATTTTTGTTGGGGTTGTTGAAATTGTTGTGGTTGGAAAACATGTGTATTTCTAGTTTCAATAAATTTTTGTTGCATAGGCAATTTATTATTAAAATTTTGGTAATATCGAATATTATTTTCTTCAGAAATAAATTGTAATGCTTGCGTTAGATTTAGTTAGAACTACGTGTTTGTTGTTCGACGGAGTGACACAGAATAATTGTTTTCGAAGAAAGGAGACAGGAAAAAAAAGAAAATTACAGAGGGATATCACTACTGAATGTAGGATACAAGATATATACAGGACTAGTGGGAGCAAGATTGGAAGAGGAAGTAGAAAAAAAGAAATACTACCAGAGGGACAAGCGGGATTTAGGGCAAGGAGGGGCACAAGGGACAACTTGTATGTGTTGAACTTAATAATAGAGAGGGAATTGACAAAGAAGGGGGGCAAGGTGTACGCACTGTTCGTAGACCTGAAGGCGGCGTTTGACCGAGTGGACAGAAGGATACTGATAAGGACATTGGAAAAGGTGGGGATATCGAAGGGAATAGTGAATAGGGTGAAACTGATTTATGAAGAGACGCGATGCAGGGTGAGAGTAGGGAATGAGCTGTCGGAGGGATTCAGGACGTCAAGGCGATTGAGACAGCGGTGCCCATTGAGTCCGAAATTATTCAACATTTACATATCGCAGCTGGAGGAGACGCTAAGAAGAGGACAGGATGGGGGAGTAAAACTGGGAAATGGGAAGATATGGTCACTGGCATTCGCGGATGATGTGGTCATCCTGGCAGAGACAGAGAAAGGGATGAAGGAGATGAAAAAGAGATTGGAGGGGTTCTTAGATAGAAGAGGGCTAGATTTGAACACAGGAAAAACAAAGTTAATGGTGTTCAGGAAAGGAGGAAGGAGGCGGAAGGAAGTACAGATGACATGGAAAGGGGAAGAAATTGAGCAGGTGAGGGAATGGGGATATTTGGGGTATGTGATGAGGGAAAATAATTCGTGTGAGGGGCACATAAAGCATGTAAGCAAAACTCTAAGAAAGCGGGGGAAGGTCTGAGAAGCATCGTATGGGGAAAGAGAAAGGGCAAATTCGAGGAAACGATGCGAATATGGGATGTGTGTGCCAGGAGCATCATGATATATGGGGTCGAGATATGGGGAGTTAGAGAACAGAAAAGAGTGGAGAGAGTGCAAGTAGGGCAGATAAAAAGAGCTCTGCAGTTAGAAAGGTCAACACCAGACTATGTGGTGAGGCAGGAGACTGGGTGAGAGAAGGTGGCGATCGAGGCGGGGAAGAGGGCAATAAGATACGAGATAATAATAATAATAATAATAATAATAATAATAATAATAATAATAATAATAATAATAATAGTTTTTTTTTTGCACCATCTCCTCCTTCACTCCTTGCTTCTCCTCAATCACTCCATACTCCAATGGAGTACAGAGCCATTAAGGAAGAAGACTAACCTCTATTTATATTACCATTATTTATTACCAAGAAACATAATTAACATAAAATAAATACTAATAAGACAATTCAATTTTATTTACAAATTATGAAATGATACTTGAACTCTAACAGTTAACTATTTCGATGTCGGGTCATTGGGAAGACAAGTCATCAATCCATCATTAACATTAGTCGCTAAGTCCATAGACTTATCAGCGACAGATCATAAATATTATCATCTGTGTATCATCCTCACGAGATATTTGACTTCAATCTTCGGTCAGAAGCCATACTTTAACTTTGTCCTTCATCTCTCTAATACTAGTCAATTTTTTTAGGTGCGTTGGTAATTGATTGAATAGCGTAGGAATCATTACATCTGTTGTTCTTGCCCCGTACTTGTTCACCGATCCTGGCACTTTTAGAACGCCTTCTACTTTTCCTCTTGTGTTTTGGGAATGGTCGAGTGGTTGTTTATGATCCATGATAAAGTACTTTTACAATAAACTGTGAACCTGAAGAGTTTGTTTGCATTTAGTATTTGAGTATCACGATATTGCTGAACTGTGGACCCAGGTACTGTAGCGATGCAACGAACTATTCTATTTTGTATATCCATTAATCCGTTCATATGCGATTTCGATGCCAGCCCCCATGTCGAGATACCATATCGTAATATCGACTCAACGAGGGAGTGATATATAGTTCTCAGCACAGTCTTCGGTAAAAATTTGTTAAGATAATAGAAACGGGTAGCGAAGTATCGTAGTTTTTTATTGATATTGTCAATGTGAGCCTTCCATAGGCAGTGTTTATCAATCGTGAGCCCAAGATATTTGTGTTTTTCCACCACTTCCAACTCTCCGTGGCATATACAGATCAAATCTGTCAAGTGATTATTCCCATGGAGGCAGTCATTTGAATGAAATGCGATTTTCGGTTCCAAGAGCCTGTCCAGGTGCGAAGAGGTAATGTGCATTACCTTCGTTTTACATTTGTTTATTGTCAATTTCTTATCATGAGCCCAGCGTTGAAAAACTGTGAATTCCCTGTTTAAGCGATTTATGGCTATTTCAATATCTTTGTGTATGGACAAAATGACAGTATCATCCGCAAATAAATAATGCTTACATTCATCGAAACAAGAGACAACATCATTAACATATATCAAGTACAAAAGTGGACCCAGGATACTACCTTGTGGTACTCCCATGTCCACCTGCATTCGTTGACCATATGAATTCCCTATTTTTACAACGTAGCTTCTGTCCCGCAAATAATCCTCGAACCATCTTAGGAGCTTTCCCCTTATTCCAATCCTTTCCAGTGCAATAATTAACAAACTGTGGTCTATCGAGTCGAAGGCTCTTGCGAAATCAACAAATATACATATCACATGCAGGCCGTTATTTAGACTTTTATTTATCAGATCAGAAAACCCTTCCAGGAGGCTATCCGTGTTTTTTGCCCTTTGGAATCCATACTGCGAACCCTCTATGATCTTGAACTTAGTAATATATTCAGAGAGTATATCAGCTAGGTATCGTTCCATTATTTTTTCGATCGCTGGAAGTATCGATATTGGTCGATAATTATTATAGTCCGTGCGAGACCCTTTCTTATATATCGGTCTGACAATGGCACACTTTAATTTCTCTGGGATTTCTCCAAGCTCGACTGATTGGTTAATAATTTTCACAACAAGATTTTCTAACGCCACGGCACACCTTTTTACATCACGGATTTTAATTGCATCAAGTCCAGGTGCCTTTTTCCCATCCATTTCCTTTACAATGTTCCTAAAGGATGCCCCTGTTAAGTTTGGCACAAAAACCGATTGCACTTGGGTGAACCTTACTTCTGTACCCTTCAGTAATTTAACTGTACAGTCATGAGTGATACTATGCACATGATCCTTAAATGCTTTTCCAAACCTACTTGCGACTACCCCAGCATCTTGTTTCATTACTCTCAGTAATGTATCGTCACATGACTTCTTCTGTTTCCTACCTAGAATGTCATTGATGTTTTCCCATGTTTGCCTCATATCACCTTTCGAATTTTCAAAGATTTTTGTATAGTAAGACTTTTTCGCTGCAACTATCAGAGCGTTAACCTTATTTCGCGCTGCTTGGTATTGTTTCCTGCAATTTTGTCTAACTACATCGCTTGCGCGACATCTTTTCCAGACTTGAAAGAGCCTATCCCGAGCTTTGACTTGAGCCACAATATCATTATTTATCCAACCCTTTTGGATTCTGCGTTTCTGCCGACAAATTGGTACTTCCACTTTAGCATCATCCATCGCTTTTACATGCGCCGCACAAATGCGTTTATAAATTTCATCCGGTGATGTTATGTTTGTTTGGTTAATGCGTTCTAAATATTTCGTGAATGAATTTTCGTATATGTCTTGTAAGTATTTAAATTTTTGGCGCGTAAGTACATCCAGATTCCTGACATCTTCCAAGGGTATCGCGCATGAGATGGCGTAATGATCAGATATTTTCGTTTTTATTATAGTGCCACGCACACCGTTTAAATATCCCCTGACATATATATGATCGATACACGTTGATACCAAGCGGCCACCAAAAAATTCTTCTCTTGTCGCTCCATTTATTTGTCTCATAAATCCATTTTCACTCAGAACATTTTGATATCTAACTGTGAGTTCTGATTCTATCATTAAATTGATATTTATATCCCCAATCAGCACCAGCTTTTGCACGTCTATTTTTGGTAGCACTATATCCAGCTCGTCAATGAAGTTTTTGCAGTTAAAATTTGGCGGGCGATAGATTACCAATATATTTACTACGCTCAAGTTTGCTCTCACAACACCTATATATATAAATTCGCAAAAGTTAAAGTTTATTTCCCTACAATGAAATGTGTAGTAATTTTTGATATACACGAGTATCCCTCCACCACTTCGATCAGTTCTGCATTTAAATGACATCTCAAAACCCCGTATGTTAAACAAATTTACATGTTCTGTTAAGTAGTCCTCACGCAAATTTATTTCAGTGAGAATTATTACATCCAAATTATCGAGGTGGTCACGAACAAATACATAAAATTCATCGAAGTGTGCATGAAGAGAGCGAATATTCAGGTGTATTATATTTAATCCATGCATAGTGTCGGTATCATTAATAAATATGTTTTCTAGTCGATCGACTGTTTGCGAGCATAAATCGTTGTCCATGTCGTTTTCCAGGTCATTTAAATCCATTTTCGTCTTCTAAACGTCTTAGCTTACAAATAGGAACTCAGGCAATTTTATTTAGGTCATCCTCCGAAGATATACTAAATACAGTAGCGTTTTCTTCTTTTCTCGCTCTGATCCGACCGTGCACGACCCAAACAAATTTCCAGCCCACCAACTTTGCCCTATTTTTCGCCTCCCAAAGCAATCTTTTTAAGTAAGGTGTTAATGATTCAAAAATCGCAATCCTACCCGTTGCATTCCCTCCAATTATGTCGCGGTTTTGTACAGCCGTTTTCCTATTTCTCAAAAGTGCATCCCGTTTGTTTAATGCAGAAAAGACTGCCACAATCGGCCCTGGTTTGGGATTTCCGGCGTAATTTTTACCGCGTACTCGATAAACTTTCTCCAAATCTGATGGAATAATTTGCTCTCCCAATTTATTAGCGATCTCAATAACAATTTTTTCCACGTTTTCCCCTTCGCGCTCCGAAACTCCGTGAATTTCTATTTCTTTAACTTTTTGCGCCTGCTCTAGATTATTTACGCGGCTCGTTAGATATTCAATTTTCGCGTCCTTGTTTACACACGCTAATATCAAATCCGATAATCTTTTTTCTAAGTTCGCAATTTTTTCTATTAGTTCATTTATAGCAGGAACAACTAGTCCCTTGTCGGCACGACGGCTGAATGATTCGCTAACTTTTTTTGCCAGTCTGCAAAAATCACAACGCCATTCCTCCTTTCGCTGCTTTGACATCGCCGAGTAAGTTTTCATTGATAATGAGCAACATTTAATATGTAAACATCCATCACAACCTTCACAACGCACGTAGAGCCCGTCCGAAGGGAGATCATCTTCGCACTTCGAACAGTATTGCATATCTTGGTTATCTAATTTTAATTCGAGGCGGAAACCCAGGCAAATCCGATTTCAAAAAGGACGTAAATAACAAATCGTCGACGATTTTTACGTGCCAGCTATATTTCTTCTCGGTGTAGCGTTCCACAGCATGCAGTCCCGATAAGGACGACCGCACCGCTCCAAAGAGACCGCAAAAAATTGCACGATCGCGTTTATTTCAGAAATTGATTATATTAAATTCTGATTTGCTTACCGTTTATTGTCTATTTGCGTTGGATCCAACGACCCGATCGCTGAAACATTTTTATCCCTTCAACACTAATAGTTCCACGGATATTTCAATAAGAAATTTTACTTTCTTAGGCCAATTTTTACACGTTTAAACACCAACGATTGCGGAGCACATAAATACTGAACCACACCTCGCAAGGAATTTATAATTTTTTAATAATAATAATAATAATAATAATAATAATAATTTTTTTTTTTTTTTTTTTTTTTTTTTTTTTTTTTTTTCTATTTATTTTTTTGCCCCAACACCTCCTTCACGCCATGCTTCACCTCCACACTCGACACCACCTCAGCAAGCTGGTGTGCTGCCGAGCCCAGAGATCGAAGCTGTCCTCTTTGTTTTAAAATTTAACAATTTATTAACAAAGTACAAATGAAAAACAAAATCTAAACATACTTAAATCTAAATTAATTATATACAACCATCAACACAAAAAGTATGTAACAAAAGAAATGCACTAGAATCAAACAAAACCGTAAAATCCTGAATTAAAATGAGTACCATGGGAAAAAAAAAACAAATAAAAATCCAAATATGAAATATCAAATAATCAATTATTAAGATAGGTCTTTTATTTCCGCCACTAAGCCGAAAGGCTTATCAGTGGCAAAGGTGATTCGTTGGTCTGATTTCAAGCTGTATTATGCAACAACCAGCTTTTTATTTTTTTCTTGGCCTTCCCTATGCTGTCTGTGTTTCTAATCTCTTCTGGTATTTGATTAAATATAGTAGGTATAAGGACAGCCATCGTTCTAGACCCATACTTGTTACTGTGTCCCGGTATATTACATAGTCCACCATCTCTTGCCCTTGTTCCGTGCGCATGGTCTAATTTTTCTCTATAAGTGGTATCATAAAAATTATTCAGAATGAGCCTATACTTGTATAGATCCCTGATGTTTAGGATCTCTAGGTTAGTATTGTACATGTCCTGATTTATTCCCTTCGGTAACAAGTGTTTAATTATTCTATGCTGCAGAGACTGAATGCGGTCTAATTGATAATTCGACGCTGTACCCCATATCGTTATCGCATAGCCCAAAACTGATTCCACCAATGCATGGTATAGCATCTTCAGCACTTCCACCGATAGTAAGTCCCGTAAGTAATAGAAACTACCAGCAAAGTGCTTTAAACGCTTTGCTAGATTACCTATATGGATGTTCCATTGGAAGTTTTTGTCTATATCGACTCCTAAATATCTATAACTCTCTACCTCCAGTATTTTAATTCGACAGTCGCAAGACATTTGTCCTTCATCCGTCCCATGAAGGCACTTTGACGAATGAATTATTATTTGCACTGGTCTATTGTCGCTTAGCTTCGGCGGTGCAATGTGCAATAGCTTTGTCTTTCCCCCGTTGATTACTAGCTCCTTATCATGGGCCCATTTTTGAAATCGGATAAATTCTTTCTGTAAATTTTCCTCCGCTATACTCAGATCTTTGTGGATGGAAACGATCACCTTATACAGGAAGTATCTACAATTACTGAAGCAAGATCCAACATCGTTCACGTACAGTAGGTACAGCATAGGACCTAATATACTACCTTGAGGAACTCCCCTCTTTGTTGCTGTATGCTTTCCTAGTTTGTCTCGTATTTTTACGACGTAGGATCTGTTCCGTAAATAGTCCTCGTACCACATTTTTACTTTACCCCTCATACCTAAGTTTTCTAGAATTATTATAAGTTTTTCGTGGTTTATTGTGTCGAATGCTTTACTGAAATCGATGAACAAACATAGAACGTGCATTCTTTCGTCAAGTTTACTGTTTATTAGGTTGGTGAATTTCTCCAATAGCGTTAATAATAATAATAATAATAATAATAATAATAATAATAATAATAATAATAATAATAATAATAATAATAATAATAATAATAATAATAATAATAATAATAATAATAATAATAATAATAATAATAATAATAATAATAATAATAATAATAATAATAATAATAATAATAATAATAATAATAATAATAATAATAATAATAATAATAATAATAATAATAATAATAATAATAATAATAATAATAATAATAATAATAATAATAATAATAATAATAATAATAATAATAATAATAATAATAATAATAATAATAATAATAATAATAATAATAATAATAATAATAATAATAATAATAATAATAATAATAATAATAATAATAATAATAATAATAATAATAATAATAATAATAATTTTTTTTTTTTTTAAATTTTTATTTTAATTTTTCTTAATTTTTTTATGCCCCAACACCTCCTTCACTCCTGTCTCACCCTCGATCACTCTACATCCAAAAAAGGATATAAAGTCACCAAGGAAATGACTTTCCTCTATTACTATTTTTACTTTTATTCATAAAAAACTTACAACTGAAATTAATCTTACAACTTATGATAACAAAAATTTTGTAATGAACAAGACATGAAGTACGAAAGCACTGGAAAATGTTTATCACCACTAAGCAAAATGCTTATCAGTGGCACAATTATTATTCGTTGTGAAACTTTAGTAAACTTTTAAACCTAATGCAATGTAAATTAAATGTAAAATAAACTTGAATTTTCTAGCCTTTAATTAATTATTAATTGGTTTTGATTAACCACGTCTTTATTTCTTGTTTTATTATTCCAATATTAGTTAAGCACTTTATTTCATGAGGAATCTTATTAAAGATTTTCGGCACTATAACTGACATACTCCTTTCACCGTACTTGTTTCTTATTCGCGGTACAATGTTTTTTCCACCTTCTCGAGCTCTCGTCTCGTACGGATGATTTATGCTTTCTCTGTGTGTCTTATTGAAGAAGTTGTTCACAGTAACCTTGTACATGTGTAATTTTCTTATGTTTAAAATTTCCGCGGACTCGTACAACTCCTCCGAACTTGTTCCTTCTGGTACCATGGTCTTCACGATTCTGTCCTGTAATGATTGTATTCTGTCCAGCTGATAATCAGACGCAGAACCCCACACCGATATTCCATAACTCAGAACCGACTCTATGAGACCGTGGTAAGCAATCCGCAATGCATCTTTTGGGATTATGTCTCTAAGATAATGGTACATTCCCGCGAAATGCCTGAGCCTTTTCACAACACCATCGATGTGCCGACCCCACTGAAAGTTATAGTCCATTTCTAATCCTAAATATTTGAAAGATTTGACTTCCTCTATCTTCTCACAAGTGCAGTTTTTTCTAACTCCATCTAAGGTATCGTGCAAACAATCCGACCCGTGATGTGTTATTTTGACTGGCCGCCTGCCATGCAATTTCGGGGGACATATATGTAGGAGTTTAGTTTTTTTTAAATTTATTACTAATTCCTTATCATGGGCCCAACATTGGAAATTGTGGTACTCCCTTTGCAGGTTTCTCTCAGCCACATCAATATCTTTGTTTATGGACACCACAACTGTATCGTCCGCATAAAGCCAATATAAACACTTTTCGAAACACTGACCGATGTCATTGACATATAGTAGATATAGTAAAGGCCCTAAGATACTGCCTTGTGGGACACCTCTGTCTACAATTTGTTCTCTTCCCATTTCCCCAGCGATCTTCACCACGAACGTACGATTTGTTAGGTAGTTCTTAAACCATTTAAGAAGCTCACCTCTTATTCCAATTCTTTCTAGAATATCAAGCAGCTTTACGTGACTTATGAGATCAAACGCTTTTGAAAAATCTACAAAAGCACAAAGTACATGCATTTTTTCATTAAGTTTTGTGTTTATTTTATGAGAGAATTCTTCCAACAGTGTTATGGTACCCTTCTTTTTTTGATATCCAAATTGATTTTTATCCATTATACCATATTTATTTAAATAGTCCCATAATCTATCTGAAATGTATCGTTCCATAACTTTTTCTATTACAGGCAATATTGAGATAGGCCTATAGTTGTTACAGTTATTGTGTTTTCCCTGTTTGTAGATTGGTATAATTATTGCCTTTTTCATGGCACTGGGTATAATTCCACGTCGTAGTGAGTCGTTTATTATCCACATTATTGGCACGCTGAACTCAGTCTCAAAATCCTTTATATCTGTCACTGTAATGAGGTCGATTCCTGCTGTTTTTTTTTTGTCTAGACTCCTAATTATCTCGACAACTTTTTGAGTAGATATCTCTTCTACAACTATTGACTGTATTTGCCTACTGTCATTTTTATTGTGCAGCTTCTTTTTACAGAAGTGCCCAAGATCATTCACCTGTCTCCTGAACTCCACCGCAAATTTGTTTGCAATAACAGAACCTGTTAATTTAAAATGCTGAACAATGCTCTCGTCGCCATCCTTTTTTTTACGTCTTCCTAAAATTTCGTTCAGATCTCTCCAAGTCATCTTCATATCATATTTGTGACTTTTCAGTAATGACATAAAATATTTTGTTTTTGCCTCTTTAATTTTCTTCGTCACAGAATTTCTTGTCCTATTGTACTCTTCTCTTAATCTCCTCCCATTCTCAGTGGTGAACCCCGATCTTTTCCACAACTGGAAGAGTTTATCTCTCCTTTGTATCTCAATACATAATGAATGTGTTAGCCACGGTTTATTAGGACGCCGCTCCTTCTGAATATTTTCTGTCGTACTTGCTTGGTACGCCAATTTGTATTCGGCGATTATTTTATTATATAATTCCTCCCCATTTTGTCTCTCGTCCGTGACATCCAATATCATTGACTCTTTTATTATTTGCTGTAACATGTTTCTATCCGTCCTCGAAATTGTGTTTATTTTCTCTTTTATCTTCTCTTTGTTAATTTTTTTCACTGTGCATACAATCATATAATGATCTGAGATTTTTGTTTGGATCACTGCGCTGCTTGTTTCTCCCATTTGTTTCTTAACATATATGTGATCAATACAGGAGCTGACTAGATTTCCGTTTCTAACGTCTTCTCTCGTAACTTCGTAAATTTTTCCTTCCAGTCCCTGTGATGCCAACATGTTCTCATACTCCTGGGTTGTTATTGAGTTACTCATAGTATTTATATTAATATCGCCAGTTAAAATCAAATTTTTATCCTTATTTGAAATAAGGAATGTTTCTATTTCTACTATGAATTGATTGACATTCAAGCTCGGTGGCCTGTATATAGCTAGGAACTTAATATTTTTGTTGCATTTTGTGCAGATTGTTAGACAACAAGCTTCGCAATAATTAAACCCAATATTTACTTCATTTACTACTAAATGATTCTTAACATAAATAATTATCCCACCACCCTTTCTATCCACTCTACATTTGTAATACATGTTATATTGATCTATCTCATAATAACCCTTCATTACATCAAAGTCATTTTCAGACAGACCAACTTCCGTTAACACCAAAACGTCCAACTGCTTTAAACTGTTTTCTATAACTGCTAAAAGTTCATCGTGATGGGCCCTTATTGAACGAATGTTCAAATGTAAAAATGAGAAATTGTCAACGTCACTCACCGAATTTAACCAGTTGTCCAAAGAATAATAATAATAATAATAATAATAATAATAATAATAATAATAATAATAATAATAATAATAATAATAATAATAATAATAATAATAATAATAATAATAATAATAATAATAATAATAATAATAATAATAATAATAATAATAATAATAATAATAATAATAATAATAATAATAATAATAATAATAATAATAATAATAATAATAATAATAATAATAATAATAATAATAATAATAATAATAATAATAATAATAATAATAATAATAATAATAATAATAATAATAATAATAATAATAATAATAATAATAATAATAATAATAATAATAATAATAATAATAATAATAATAATAATAATAATAATAATAATAATAATAATAATAATAATAATAATAATAATAATAATAATAATAATAATAATAATAATAATAATAATAATAATAATAATAATAATAATAATAATAATAATAATAATAATAATAATAATAATAATAAACGTGCCTGCGTAAGCGCATGCGGGTTGCTTCTGAATTGAGTAGGGGGCAACACAGACCGCATGTGTGAACCAGGATGGGGAACCTCAACCCCAACACGTCGCGTCCCCGGGTGGCGGATAGGGGAAAGCCCTGCAGATATGCAGGGTAGGTGCAGAAGGCACCCGCGGACCAAATAGAGGAGCAGCGTCTGTACCCAGATTGGGCGGCTGCAAACAGCGTCTGTCTCCAGTGGGGCGGCTGATTTAAAAACCAGCAGGGTGGTCTATGCAGACTCATCGGGGAGTAGCGTCCCCGCGGTAACCTGAGCTAAATCCGCAAGGATGGAGTTGTCAGCTTCATTGGGGAGTAGCGCCCCCACGGACTCCTGAGCTAACCATTGGGCGGGTTAGCAGCCCTCCCAGTGAGAATAACTTGCTCCTGTTACTACAAGAAGAAACCGTGGCGGGCCGGGGCAGCAGGACCCGGGTCGGAACCGTCTTGATGATAGACCTGCAACAGACCACAGCGATGAATTAGAACACGCGAATACAACATTAACAGCTAGGATAAACGACACCCTACAACTACCCGTCGTTGAGACTGATGCGGATGTTGCTGGAGCGATTGCGCCTCAGCCCACCAATTCAGATCGCCGAAACAAGCGGAGGACATTATGGACGCAACAAATGAACGAATTCATTGTCCGAAGCTACTATAGAATAACTAAATTAGAAACCGCCAAAACACCCTTCAGTGCAGAGTTGCATAAAGCAGTTATTGAACAATTCCCAGAAATGAGGCGAAAAACCATCCAAAATATAATTGACCAGCGGCGGTCAATTTTTATTAATAACCGGTTGCCAACTGACATAATAAACCGAATAAAGGACGAAGTTGCCATAGACATCGGCATGAAAGAACCCGAAGAACTTGAAGACACAACACCACAGAAGGAAACAGTAATAGATGCTCCACAGCCTCTGACCCAAGCAGAGGAGGAATTCGAAAGGGTTGATATGATGTACAACGGACTAACACCAAACGATAAACCCCGGTTACCAAAACTAATATTTCAAATTAATACGCAAAAAATATTAACAGAAGTAAACTCAATAATAGCTAATAAAATAAAACCAGAGCAATCTCACTGAACTGCATAGCCTGATATACACAGGTGCATACACGACACTGACTTTAAACAACCAAAAAGTAGAAACCGGGGAAGGACAAAATAGAGTGAGGAAGACACCGGCCTGGGAAACCAGAATACAGCAGAAGATAAGCAAGCTGCGACGCGATGTTGGGGTATTGACTCAGAGTCAACGCGGCAATCCCAGTCGTAAAGTTGAAGCTGCTGCAGCTTTACTGATGCAGCAGATACGATCAGCGGAAAACCCTACCATCGTCGAGATCATGGATCACCTCAAGCAGAAGTTGGCAGCCACAGCCAAAAAACTAAAGAGATATCGCACAAGCAATCTACGGAAGCAACAAAATTATCAGTTTGTCACGAACCAAAAAATGTTCTACCGGAACATGAGGAAACCAGAACACACGAACGACCAAAGCGAACCTGACAAACTCCCAACAGCAGCAGATATCGAGTCGTTCTGGAAGAGTATATGGAATAATCCGGCAAGCCACAAAAGAACTAAGTGGCTGTACGATGAGAAGAACAGGACCGGAAACCTAAGGACAATGCTGGACTGGAAAATAAGCAAAAACGATGTCCTGAGAGCCATTCAGAAGACTCAGAACTGGAAAAGCGCGGGGCCCGACAAGCTGCACAACTTCTGGTACAAGAAATTCACGGCGTCGCACGAACATCTGGCGATATGCTACACAAACATCTTGGAAGATCCAACGACCATGCCGACATTTATGACCGAAGGGAACACAGTCTTAATACCAAAAACTGACAAATACACGGAAGACCCCTCCAAATACCGCCCGATTACGTGTCTCCCTACAGTTTACAAAATACTCACGTCCGCAATAACATACAAATTATACGCCCATCTGGAGACCAACAAGCTGCTCGGGGAGGAGCAAAAAGGGTGCCGTAAAAACTCACGCGGATGCAAAGAACAACTGATAATAGACGCTATTGTCACCGACACGGCCAAAAAGACGAAAGACTCCCTCTATACGGCGTATATAGACTACCAGAAAGCCTTCGACAGTATACCCCATACATGGCTGACGGAGGTGCTGGGATTGTATCGCGTCGAAAGCCACATCGTCCGCTTTCTGAAGCATGCGATGACCATGTGGAACACCAACTTAATGTTGTGCACTCCTGCGAAGACCGTACAGGCAGGCAACATTAAAATTCAAAGGGGCATATTCCAAGGGGACGCACTAAGCCCCTTGTGGTTCTGCCTTGCTCTAAGACCTCTGACCTCATTGCTGAATAGCCAGCAGAAGGGCTATAATATCGGAGAAGACACGCAGATCAGCCATCTATTCTATATGGACGACCTAAAGCTGTATGCGAAACGCAGAAATCATCTTCAAGATCTGATGGAATCCGTGGGACGATTCAGTAACGACATCAGAATGAGGTTCGGATTGGATAAATGTAGGATAAATTGCATGCAGAAAGGAAAATGGACCGAGCAGGACGGCTATTTGGTAAACAAAGATCAGGGGGAAGTGGTAGGGATGGAAGAGGAGGAAAGGTATATATATCTGGGATACAAACAGGCTCGAGGTATAGATCACAAAGCCGTGAAAAAAGAAATTACCGCCAACTACCTCAGCAGAACAAAGAGCATCTTAAAAACAAAACTTTCGGCAAGGAACATGACGAAGGCGATGAACGCGTACGCCTCGTCTGTACTGACGTACAGCTTTGGAGTTGTTGCGTGGACTGACACCGACCTTGCTGATCTCGACATCAAAACGCGAGTAGAGTTCAGAAAGCACAGAGCGCATCATCCGCACAGCTCCATCGAAAGATTCCATCTACCTCGGAAGCAAGGGGGAAGAGGTATCAAAAGCGCTTGTGAGGCACACTACAATCAAGTGGAAAATTTGCGAGAGTATTTTCTGGAGAAGGCTAGAACTAGTGAATTACATCAAGCGGTTGCCAAACTAGACAAACACCTTACGCCACTTAAGTTGGCGAATGCAGATTACGATCCGGGCGCTAAGATCACTAGTATAGCGCGCATTCGAAACCAGTGGAAAGGCAAGCCGCTGCACGGAAAATACCCCTCGACAATTGACGGCGAACATATAAACGCCAGTGACTCACAGGCGTGGCTTAACACGGGAAGCCTCTTCGTGGAAACAGAGGGTTTCCTAATCGCCATACAGGACCAGGTGATACCCACGAGGGCGTATAGAAGGCGAATAATGAAAGAGAACGTCGAAAATGTGAAATGCCGAATGTGCGGGGAAAAGGAGGAAACTCTAGACCACCTAATGGCAGGATGCTCGGTAATGGCCCCAAAATCATACCTAGAGAGACACAACAGGGTGGCAAACATCATCCATAAACGTTTGCGGGAAAAGTACACGAAATACGCAGACGTCACCCCGTATTACCAGTATATACCCCCACCCGTCATAGATGAAGACAAGGTAAAAATGTACTGGAATAGGAAGATCGTCACCGACAAACCAATACCCAACAACATCCCGGACATAGTGCTCACTCTAAAGGAAGAGAAAACGACGTACATCATAGATATTGCTGTGCCTTTGCCCAACAACATCCACAAAACTTGGGCGGAGAAAATTACAAAGTACTTACCGCTGGCCGATGAGATACGTGCCATGTGGAATATGGAACGTGTTGTAGTGGTCCCTATTGTCGTTGGTTCGACCGGTGAAATACCTGAAAAATTAAAAAACAGTCTCCAAATCTTACAACTGGATGAAAACATGTACTTACATCTGCAAAAGTCGGCCATCTTAGACACTTGCGCCATAGTACGAAGGGTGCTCGGCGAGTCTTAAACGTAATACTTACCTGAAGCATGCCATCTTGTCCGAAAAGACCGATGAGCTAATGCTTAAACACCAGGATTAAGAAAAGCCTTCCTGTGAATAAATAAAATAATAATAATAATAATAATAATAATAATAATAATAATAATAATAATAATAATAATAATAATAATAATAATAATAATAATAATAATAATAATAATAATAATAATAATAATAATAATAATAATAATAATAATAATAATAATAATAATAATAATAATAATAATAATAATAATAATAATAATAATAATAATAATAATAATAATAATAATAATAATAATAATAATAATAATAATAATAATAATAATAATAATAATAATAATAATAATAATAATAATAATAATAATAATAATAATAATAATAATAATAATAATAATAATAATAATAATAATAATAATAATAATAATAATAATAATAATAATAATAATAATAATAATAATAATAATAATAATAATAATAATAATAATAATAATAATAATAATAATAATAATAATAATAATAATAATAATAATAATAATAATAATAATAATAATAATAATAATAATAATAATAATAATAATAATAATAATAATAATAATAATAATAATAATAATAATAATAATAATAATAATAATAATAATAATAATAATAATAATAATAATAATAATAATAATAATAATAATAATAATAATAATAATAATTATATATAATATAATAATATAATATAATATAATTGAAACTATTCGGCAAGACATTGGAAGATTACTTCAATACACTCGACAAGAAAATCCATCTAGAAAACTAACAAAACATAAAAACCGAATAATAACCCAATACCAGGACAAAGAAAATAAAACCACGGTGGATATTCTGGACCTATTAAAACAAAAACTGGCTGCAAGCTCTAACAGGCTCCGCAGATATACAGAATCATACGATAGAAAGACCATAAATCTACTCTTTAAAAACAATCAAAGGCATGTATATAACAATATCGAAACATCCATCCAACGAAATCACAATCAGAACCATATTCCGCCAGCCGCTCCCAATGCTGATGAAATAAAAACTTTCTGGGAAGGCATATGGTCAGACCCAATAAGTCACAATCGAAAAACATCATGGATTGAGAAAGAAGAAAAACAGAACAACAAAATACACCTCATGCAATCATATCGTATCACTGAGAGCGAAGTCGAAAAAGCCATCAGAAAGACCTCAAACTGGAAAGCACCTGGCGGAGATGGAATCCACAACTACTACTATAAATGCTTCAGTTCAACCCACTCTAAAATTGCTATTCTTTTCACAAAACTCGTAACAGACCCAAACAGTATACCACCATTCATGACATGCGGGATCACTTACCTGTTACCCAAAACGGCGCCTCATACAGCTGATCCAAGCAAATATCGGCCAATCACGTGCCTTCCGACAATTTATAAAATCCTCACGTCCATCATCACAACAAAGATCTACAACCATCTAGAAACAAATAAGTTACTAGCAGAGGAACAAAAGGGATGCAGGAAAGGATCTCAGGGATGTCGTGAACAGATTACAATAGACACAATTACAACAGAACATTGTAAAAAGAATAAATTGAACTTACACATAGCCTACATTGATTACCAGAAAGCATTCGACAGTGTTCCTCACTCGTGGCTACTTGAAGTACTGAAGATCTACAAAGTGAACCCAGACGTGATATCCTTCCTTAAATGCGTGATGGGAAAGTGGAAAACCCAATTAAAACTGCATCTGCCGAATAGTAGTCCGATTGATTCTGGTACGGTGCATATACGAAGGGGGATTTTCCAAGGTGACTCATTAAGCGCTCTGTGGTTCTGTTTGGCTTTGAACCCTCTCTCAAACTTGTTAAGAAACACCGCTGGAGGATACCACTTTACTCCAACAAGCCAGGGCCTAACGCACTTGTTTTATATGGACGACCTCAAACTGTTCGCAGAAACCAGAAAAGATCTAGATCGAATGCTGAAAGCAACATCCAATTTTAGCAAGGATATCAAAATGATATTTGGTTTCGACAAGTGTAAAATCAATGGTATGAAAAAGGGAAAATGGATAGAACAAGAGGGATACACAACACAAAGCAACAACGAACAACAAATCGATGGGATGGTAATCGATGAAACCTACAAGTATCTAGGTGTAGAACAAACGAACATTACGAATCACAAACAAGTAAAAGAAAGGGTAAGGGAGAAAATGATGAAACGAATAGTAGGCATATTGAAGACCAAATTATCCGCTCGCAACACCGTCAAGGCAATTAACACCTATGCACTACCTGTGGTTACATACACATTTGGACCAATAAAATGGACACAGACAGAGTTAGAAGGACTAAACCGAACCGTAAGAACACTATGCACCAAATTCAGAACCCACCATCCGCGGAGCTCATCTGCAAGATTCCACTTGCCAAGAGCAGAAGGAGGAAGAGGCATTACTGATTTAGAAGACCAACATGAACACCAACTCCAAAACTTAAGGGAATACTTTACTGAAAAGAGTGAAACAAGTGCCCTACATAAAGCTGTAGTCGAAGCGGACAAATTATATACACCACTTAACCTATCTCGTCCACACAACATAAACAAAAGAACAAGGGCTGAAAGTGTCAACGAAAAGATCAATACTTGGATGACCAAACCCATGCATGGAAAATACCCTAATAACTTACACCAAGAACACATTGATCGAGGAGCCTCTTTAGCATGGCTAAGTAACGGCAATATATTTCCAGAAACCGAGGGCTTCATGTTTGCCATCCAGGATAGGGTCATAGCGACGAGAAACTACCTCAAAGTCATCACAGGAGATCAAACCATTACCGATGACAAATGCAGAATGTGCCAAGCAACAACGGAAAGCATAGAACATATAATAAGTGGGTGCGTTGCCTTGGCAAGCACGGAATACACAAGACGTCACGATAATGTTGGAAAAATACTGTACCAACAGTTGCTCCAGCAAATAAACCCCACCCACACTACGATGCCCTACTACTCGTACTGCCCTGAAGCAACATTCACAACAGACACGCACACGTTATACTGGAATAGATCTGTCGTGACCGACAGAACCATACGCAGTAATAGACCAGACATAATTCTCATAGACAAGAACAAAAAAATCACGTACGTCATAGATATAGCTGTGCCCGGACCGGAAAACCTAGAAAAGAAGAGGAAAGAAAAGATCGAAAAATACTTGCCTCTATCGAACGAAATTAAAGAGATGTGGCACCAGAACAGTGTAACCATCATCCCAGTAATAATTGGCGCGACTGGCGAAATTCCCAAAGCACTTCATCAAGCTCTAACAAACCTAAACATCCAAAAGCACTTATACCTACTGATGCAAAAATCGGTCATAATTGACACATGTAGCATAGTTCGGAAATTTCTTAACAACAGCGATACATAAGCGACAATAATAAATAGGAGGCGACTTGGCGGAAGCCCGTCGCCCTCTAAAAACACCTGTGGAAAAACAGAGAAAAATGCAATAATAATAATAATAATAATAATAATAATAATAATAATAATAATAATAATAATAATAATAATAATAATAATAATAATAATAATAATAATAATAATAATAATAATAATAATAATAATAATAATAATAATAATAATAATAATAATAATAATAATAATAATAATAATAATAATAATAATAATAATAATAATAATAATAATAATAATAATAATAATAATAATAATAATAATAATAATAATAATAATAATAATAATAATAATAATAATAATAATAATAATAATAATAATAATAATAATAATAATAATAATAATAATAATAATAATAATAATTTTTTTTTTTTTTTTTTTTTTTTTTTTTTTTTTTTTTTTTTTTTTTTTTTTTTTTTTTTTTTTTTTTTACTACTATGCCCCAACACCTCCTTCACTCCTGTCTCACCCTCGATCACTCTACATCCAAAAAAGGATATAAAGTCACCAAGGAAATGACTTTCCTCTATTACTATTTTTACTTTTATTCATAAAAAACTTACAACTGAAATTAATCTTACAACTTATGATAACAAAAATTTTGTAATGAACAAGACATGAAGTACGAAAGCACTGGAAAATGTTTATCACCACTAAGCAAAATGCTTATCAGTGGCACAATTATTATTCGTTGTGAAACTTTAGTAAACTTTTAAACCTAATGCAATGTAAATTAAATGTAAAATAAACTTGAATTTTCTAGCCTTTAATTAATTATTAATTGGTTTTGATTAACCACGTCTTTATTTCTTGTTTTATTATTCCAATATTAGTTAAGCACTTTATTTCATGAGGAATCTTATTAAAGATTTTCGGCACTATAACTGACATACTCCTTTCACCGTACTTGTTTCTTATTCGCGGTACAATGTTTTTTCCACCTTCTCGAGCTCTCGTCTCGTACGGATGATTTATGCTTTCTCTGTGTGTCTTATTGAAGAAGTTGTTCACAGTAACCTTGTACATGTGTAATTTTCTTATGTTTAAAATTTCCGCGGACTCGTACAACTCCTCCGAACTTGTTCCTTCTGGTACCATGGTCTTCACGATTCTGTCCTGTAATGATTGTATTCTGTCCAGCTGATAATCAGACGCAGAACCCCACACCGATATTCCATAACTCAGAACCGACTCTATGAGACCGTGGTAAGCAATCCGCAATGCATCTTTTGGGATTATGTCTCTAAGATAATGGTACATTCCCGCGAAATGCCTGAGCCTTTTCACAACACCATCGATGTGCCGACCCCACTGAAAGTTATAGTCCATTTCTAATCCTAAATATTTGAAAGATTTGACTTCCTCTATCTTCTCACAAGTGCAGTTTTTTCTAACTCCATATAAGGTATCGTGCAAACAATCCGACCCGTGATGTGTTATATTGACTGGCCGCCTACCATGCAATTTCGGGGGACATATATGTAGGAGTTTAGTTTTTTTTAAATTTATTACTAATTCCTTATCATGGGCCCAACATTGGAAATTGTGGTACTCCCTTTGCAGGTTTCTCTCAGCCACATCAATATCTTTGTTTATGGACACCACAACTGTATCGTCCGCATAAAGCCAATATAAACACTTTTCGAAACACTGACCGATGTCATTGACATATAGTAGATATAGTAAAGGCCCTAAGATACTGCCTTGTGGGACACCTCTGTCTACAATTTGTTCTCTTCCCATTTCCCCAGCGATCTTCACCACGAACGTACGATTTGTTAGGTAGTTCTTAAACCATTTAAGAAGCTCACCTCTTATTCCAATTCTTTCTAGAATATCAAGCAGCTTTACGTGACTTATGAGATCAAACGCTTTTGAAAAATCTACAAAAGCACAAAGTACATGCATTTTTTCATTAAGTTTTGTGTTTATTTTATGAGAGAATTCTTCCAACAGTGTTATGGTACCCTTCTTTTTTTGATATCCAAATTGATTTTTATCCATTATACCATATTTATTTAAATAGTCCCATAATCTATCTGAAATGTATCGTTCCATAACTTTTTCTATTACAGGCAATATTGAGATAGGCCTATAGTTGTTACAGTTATTGTGTTTTCCCTGTTTGTAGATTGGTATAATTATTGCCTTTTTCATGGCACTGGGTATAATTCCACGTCGTAGTGAGTCGTTTATTATCCACATTATTGGCACGCTGAACTCAGTCTCAAAATCCTTTATATCTGTCACTGTAATGAGGTCGATTCCTGCTGTTTTTTTTTTTGTCTAGACTCCTAATTATCTCGACAACTTTTTGAGTAGATATCTCTTCTACAACTATTGACTGTATTTGCCTACTGTCATTTTTATTGTGCAGCTTCTTTTTACAGAAGTGCCCAAGATCATTCACCTGTCTCCTGAACTCCACCGCAAATTTGTTTGCGATAACAGAACCTGTTAATTTAAAATGCTGAACAATGCTCTCGTCGCCATCCTTTTTTTTACGTCTTCCTAAAATTTCGTTCAGATCTCTCCAAGTCATCTTCATATCATATTTGTGACTTTTCAGTAATGACATAAAATATTTTGTTTTTGCCTCTTTAATTTTCTTCGTCACAGAATTTCTTGCCCTATTGTACTCTTCTCTTAATCTCCTCCCATTCTCAGTGGTGAACCCCGATCTTTTCCACAACTGGAAGAGTTTATCTCTCCTTTGTATCTCAATACATAATGAATGTGTTAGCCACGGTTTATTAGGACGCCGCTCCTTCTGAATATTTTCTGTCGTACTTGCTTTGTACGCCAATTTGTATTCGGCGATTATTTTATTATATAATTCCTCCCCATTTTGTCTCTCGTCCGTGACATCCAATATCATTGACTCTTTTATTATTTGCTGTAACATGTTTCTATCCGTCCTCGAAATTGTGTTTATTTTCTCTTTTATCTTCTCTTTGTTAATTTTTTTCACTGTGCATACAATCATATAATGATCTGAGATTTTTGTTTGGATCACTGCGCTGCTTGTTTCTCCCATTTGTTTCTTAACATATATGTGATCAATACAGGAGCTGACTAGATTTCCGTTTCTAACGTCTTCTCTCGTAACTTCGTAAATTTTTCCTTCCAGTCCCTGTGATGCCAACATGTTCTCATACTCCTGGGTTGTTATTGAGTTACTCATAGTATTTATATTAATATCGCCAGTTAAAATCAAATTTTTATCCTTATTTGAAATAAGGAATGTTTCTATTTCTACTATGAATTGATTGACATTCAAGCTCGGTGGCCTGTATATAGCTAGGAACTTAATATTTTTGTTGCATTTTGTGCAGATTGTTAGACAACAAGCTTCGCAATAATTAAACCCAATATTTACTTCATTTACTACTAAATGATTCTTAACATAAATAATTATCCCACCACCCTTTCGATCCACTCTACATTTGTAATACATGTTATATTGATCTATCTCATAATAACCCTTCATTACATCAAAGTCATTTTCAGACAGACCAACTTCCGTTAACACCAAAACGTCCAACTGCTTTAAACTGTTTTCTATAACTGCTAAAAGTTCATCGTGATGGGCCCTTATTGAACGAATGTTCAAATGTAAAAATGAGAAATTGTCAACGTCACTCACCGAATTTAACCAGTTGTCCAAAGAACTTGTAACTGGAGTCCTCACGTCAGATTGTATTTCGTTATCAATGAATTCCAGATCCATAGTAACCTAAAACGTTTTAATTTTTTGCACTCACTTATTTTATTTTTTCCAAGTCCTCCAAATACTTAATATTCCAGATCTTAGACCCTTCTTCCTTCCTTGCTAAAATATTTCC
Source organism: Geotrupes spiniger (assembly GCA_959613385.1). Taxonomy (NCBI): domain Eukaryota; kingdom Metazoa; phylum Arthropoda; class Insecta; order Coleoptera; family Geotrupidae; genus Geotrupes; species Geotrupes spiniger. Next base: position 2,915,262 of record OY390736.1, on the reverse strand, counting down.
ATTCTGTATCCAAATAAATTTCCATCAAAATAATAATAATAATAATAATAATAATAATAATAATAATAATAATAATAATAATAATAATAATAATAATAATAATAATAATAATAATAATAATAATAATAATAATAATAATAATAATAATAATAATAATAGATAGATAGATAGATAGATATGGTTTATTTATCAGTAAATGTATAATACAAAATAATACATTGTATGATAGGTCAAGTGGGTCTACATGTGAAATCGACGTGCTTAATTGATTAATATATTTCATAACATTTAATTATTAACTTTAAAATAATCATTGATGTCATAATATTCATTATTGACGAAAAAATTGAAACAAAGTCTTTTAAATTTTTTGAAATCTGTTTCGCTTCTTATATCTCTTGGTAAATTATTAAAACACTTCGGCCCCATATAGTCGGCCGATTGTTGGGACACCGCAAGTCTGTAAAAGTCTTGTCGCACTAAATCCAAGCCTCTAGTCTTATGATCATGAATGTCTTTGTTTCTATTTACACTCTTATTAAAAGTGTTCAACACTAATTTATACGCATATAATGCATAAACAGTCATAATATTATGTTTCTTGAATAGTCCTTTGCAAGTAGTACCTGGTTGCACTCCCTCAATAATTCTTAGAAGTTTCTTTTGGTACGTAAGCACCGTACGTGAATGTCTGGAACTACCCCAAAATATAAGTCCGTACCCAATCACAGATTGTGCAAGACTAAAGTACAACATCTTCAGAACACCCAACGAAACTGTTGCACGCATTGTCCTCACCAAGAACACCACCGAACTTAATTTTCTTGTTAATTGTACTATGTGTTCTTCCCATGTCAATTTATTCTCTAAAATGACGCCTAAAAACTTTACAGAGTCGGATAGCATTAACGAATTTTTATTGGCTTTTATTAATGTCGATGTATCCACTTTTTCGTTTATCGCATGAAATTCTATGGTTTGTGTTTTTATTATATTCAAGGATATCCCGTTTCCTTTGCACCAGTTCTGCAGCTGTTCAACTGCTTGTTCAGCAGACGTTATCAACTCTTCTATTCTTGGTTGTACAACCAGTATACTGGTGTCATCAGCATATAACCCTATCTTTGATGCACTTGTACATTTCTCCGGGAGATCATCTATCATAATAAGAAACAATAGTGGCCCTAAAATTGTACCTTGCGGAACCCCTGTGTTTATCGATCTTAAATCCGACAGTGAGTCGTTTACAAACACTCGTTGTGATCGTCCAGACAGATAGGAACGAACCCATTGGTTTGCTGTACCTCTTATGCCTTTATGAAAGAGCTTGTCAGCCAATAACGTATGGTCCACGGAATCGAAAGCTCTTGTCATGTCAAAAAATAATCCAACAATTTTCTCCTTCCTTTCTAATGCATTACAAATTGCCTTCACTATTTCTTCAATGGCTGTGACAGTAGATCTCGATTTCCTGTACCCATGTTGTGCATGGTTTAATTGGCGGAACTTCTCCAGGAATGAGTACATTCGTGTTTGAAAGCACTGCTCAAAAATCTTTGATGTATGAGTCTGTAGCGATACAGGTCGGTAGTTGCTTATATCCAGTGGACTGCCTTTATTTTTAAAGATTGGCACCGTTTTTGAAATTTTCAAGCTAGCCGGATAAACTCCGCATTCAAATGATTTATTAATCATATAAGCGAGTGGTGCACTTACATCTTCTTTTACGTATGTCAATATTTTTCCAGGTATGCCATCGATGCCACATGAATTCTTCCTACAACATTTTTTTATTGCCGTTTTCACTTCTGTGTCTGAGACTGGATTGAGATAAATGCTGTTCACCAATATATCCGTCTTCACGTCTCTATCCTCAGGAAGAGAACACCGATCGGCGATATCTGCAAAGTGGTTATTAAACGTATTTGCCATTTCTCCATCATCAACCGGTCCTCCATCTTTTTCAATTTTTATTCGCTTTACTTTGTCTTTACCCCTTTGTTCGTTTATGATGCGCCAGCAAGTTTTATTCATGTCAGTGGTTTGGATGATTCGCCTGTCATTGAAAGTCTTTTTCCTGTATTGAATTTCTTTCCGGTAAAATCTTCGCAACGAAAGATATCGGTTATTATATAATACGCTATTCATCCTCTTATTTACTCCCGACATTTCGCATAACAATTTCGACAGCGTTTTTAATTCTGGCGTCATCCAATTGTTGCCTTTATTGGTTTTCTTTCTCGTATCTTCAATCAAGGGAAACGCTTCAGTGAATTTTTCCATTATTGAACTCTCGAACAGGTTATACATCGTGTCTACGTCGTCACTATTCCGATTCCAATTAAAATCATTATTTATTTCCTCAAGCAATAAAGTACGAAATTTCTCTTTGTTCTTTTTCGTATACTGCCTCATCATAATACATTGTTCAGACAGTTCTCTTGTTACTACAATCGCCGCTGTCTGATGAGTGTGATCTGATAAATAATTGTGTTCTACGGAAATGCTGCAGTCAGATATAGTTGTAAAGAAGACGTCGATCTCCGATTGAGAATCGCCTTTAATTCTTGTAGGCATATGTATTTTGTTCGCCATATTGTACTCTTTAAAAAAGTTTGTTAGATCTCTTTGCATTGGCCCTATTTTTTGGAGGTCGATGTTTAAATCGCCACATACAATTATCTCGCATTTTTCATTGGATTGATGATTCAATATTGCTTCTAACTTATCTAGTATCACCATAGTACTATTAGGGGATCTATAAAGGCAATTTATTGTAATAATATTAGTATCGAATTGAATTCTCGCCGTTGCTATTTCAAATTCTTTCTCTACACAGCCACTATTTTCAACTTTTTGCGCATCAATATTATCACGGACATAAATGCAAACACCGCCTCTTATACATTCATATCTAGCAAAGTAAGATATTAGCGAAAACCCATTTATTATCGAATGCGGAATTTCATAACCCCTCATCCAGTGTTCTGATATACATAAAACGTCTACTTTATTTTCATTTGCCAGAATCTCCAAGTCCAGTTGTTTATTGTAAAGGCCCTGTATGTTTACGTGCATAATCAGTAACTTTTTGTTAATTGTTTCCGTTTTGCTCGTGTAAATTGGTTGCTATGCATCCGTATCAATTTTTTGCCGCTGATTGTTTTTAATACGATTCAAACATTCGCAGGCATCGTCCCATGCCGTGTGTTCCGTGTTTATTTTCAAATTAAATTTCTTATTCGCTTCTGCACAGTTTACGCATTTTTTATTCTCGGTTTTGCACTCATCTATCGCATGTTTATCAGCACATAATGGACATGTAATAATAATAATAATAATAATAATAATAATAATAATAATAATAATAATAATAATAATAATAATAATAATAATAATAATAATAATAATAATAATAATAATAATAATAATAATAATAATAATAATAATAATAATAATAATAATAATAATAATAATAATAATAGATAGATAGATAGATAGATATTTTTATTTTCAAATTAATGCGATACATATATAAAAATATATACATAACATTATGTGAATCGTCATGTGACTAAAGCCATCGTGGATCATGTGTTCATTATTATAATAACAATACATATAATTATTTCAAAATATTTATGAAGTCGTGAATTGAGTAATATGGATTATCTGTGAAAAATTGAGAGCAGAGTTGTTTGAATTTGTTTGGGTTTTCTTCGTCTCTGATAGTACTTGGCAGTTTATTAAAACACTGAGCACCCATATAGTCTGCCGAATGCTGCGCAACACTTGTTCTGCAGAAGTTCACTCGCGCTAGGTTTTGCCCTCTTGTATCATGACTATGAATGTATTTATTTCGTGCACTGTTATGGGCGAAATTATGAAGCGCTAATTTATACGCGTATAGCGAGTATACAGTCATGATGCGGTGTTTTATAAATAGACTCACACAGCTTGTTTCTGGATGCACTCCTTCGATCACTCGTAAAATTTTCTTTTGAATCACTAGTACACCTTTTGTGTAATGTGAGCTTCCCCAGAAAATTAGTCCATACGCTATTAGAGATTGCACCATTCCGAAGTATACTTGTCGCAACACCGCCTTGGAAACTGTTCCGCGTATAGATCGGATTAGGAACACGGTCTTGCTCAATTTACTTGTTAGCTTCGTTATGTGCTCCTCCCAAGTTATTTTTCTGTCCATTATAACTCCCAGATATTTAGCAGTTTGTTGAATAACACCTGACTTTTTGTTCAATCTTATTAACACATTTTTGTCAATTTTTTCGTTTATTGCGCCGAATTGTATTATCTGTGTTTTACCAACATTTAATACAATTCCATTCGCATTACACCATGATTGCATTTCATAAATTGCGCTTTCGGCAGAGGCCACCAGTAGCTCTATTGTTGGTTGAACTATTAATTTAGTCGTATCATCTGCGTATATATTAGTCGCCGATGCGGTGGGGCAATTCGCATTCAGGTCGTCGATCATAATGATAAACAGCAACGGCCCTAGGATGGAACCCTGTGGCACACCCCTATTCATTTGACGAACCTCTGACATCATGTTGTTAACCCAGACACGCTGTGATCTTCCAGAGAGGTACGAGCGAATCCATTTCAATGCAGTTCCCCTTATGCCTTTCTTAGACAATTTTTCTAACAGCAGGGGGTGATCAACCGAATCGAAGGCTCTCGATAAATCAAAGAATAAGCCAATGATCATGTCTTTCCTATCTACCGCTTCACAAATAGTCTTAATAGTCTGATGAATTGCAGTAATTGTTGATCTGCCTTTTCTAAATCCATGTTGTGTTGGGCTCAGTTGTTGAAATTTTTCCAAAAATGAATACAATCGGGTTTGGAAACAACTTTCAAAAATTTTGGAACATTGGTTTTGCAGTGAGATAGGCCTATAGTTTGAAACATCATGTGGGCTATCTTTGTTTTTCATCACAGGGATTGTCTTTGATTGTTTGAGTTTGTCGGGGTATATTCCGGTTTCGAATATTGAGCATAGTGGTCCGCTCAAGATGTCCTTTATTGACGACAATACTGTTCCCGGTATTTCGTCAATTCCAGATGAGTTTTTCTTGCAGCACTTCTGTATGGCTCTTTCAATTTCTGTAGGTGTAACATTACGTATATATATGCTGTTTGTTAACTCGTCATTTTTCGCATGGTGCATTTGTGGTGCAGGGCAACCTGTGGCGATATCTGCAAAGTGTTTGTTAAAAGCGTCTGGAATTTCCTCGGCCGGTATCGCAATGTCTCCGTTTGTTATTTTAATCGTCTTTGGTCTGTATAAGTTTCTTTCTTCGTTGATAATATTCCAGCACGTTTTGTTAATGTTTGTGGACGTTAAAATTCTATTATCGTTGTAGCTCTTTTTTGAGTTCTTTATGATTTTATTGTAGAACTTGCGCAATGATATAAATCGTTCGTTGTACATTCTGCTGTTTATGCGTTTATTTATCGCCGCCATTTCACATAAAAGTATGGAGAGGTTTCTTATTTTCTGACTCTTCCATGTTTTACATTCTTTGATATCAAGTTTTTTTGTTTCCAATGGGAAGGCATAGTTGAAGTTTCTTTTCAGTAAGTCATCAAGAGACGAGTATAATGTGTTCACGCTTTCATTTTCAGATTCCCAATCCACACTGGTAAGATCCCGATTCATCAATGAGTGGAATTTTTGGATATTACTTTTCGTATAGTATCTTTTTTTCGTGTATCGCTCTTCAACTATCTTGGTCAGCATTATTTCGGCAATCTGATAAGTGTGGTCCGATATGTAATTGTCGGAAATAATAACTTCACACTCAGTTATATTTGTGAAAAACACGTCAATACTAGACTGAGTATTTAATGTAATTCTCGTTGGGACAGTTATTCTATTTGTCAGATTATATTGCATCAAGTTGTTGGTAAATTTTCTTTGTGACACCCCTTCTCTTAATAAATCTATATTAACATCACCACAGACGATTATTTCACATCCGTCCTCTTTGTACTGGTTTATTAATAAATACTCTATTTTATCAAATATCGTCATGTCGGAATTGGGCGATCTATATATACAATTTATAAAAATAGTTTTCTTATTCCATTTTAATTTGGCGATTGCGATTTCAAATTCTTTTTCAATACAATAATAATAATAATAATAATAATAATAATAATAATAATAATAATAATAATAATAATAATAATAATAATAATAATAATAATAATAATAATAATAATAATAATAATAATAATAATAATAATAATAATAATAATAATAATAATAATAATAATAATAATAATAATAATAATAATAATAATAATAATAATAATAATAATAATAATAATAATAATAATAATAATAATAATAATAATAATAATAATAATAATAATAATAATAATAATAATAATAATAATAATAATAATAATAATAATAATAATAATAATAATAATAATAATAATAATAATAATAATAATAATAATAATAATAATAATAATAATAATAATAATAATAATAATAATAATAATAATAATAATAATAATAATAATAATAATAATAATAATAATAATAATAATAATAATAATAATAATAATAATAATAATAATAATAATAATAATAATAATAATAATAATAATAATAATAATAATAATAATAATAATAATAATAATAATAATAATAATAATAATAATAATAATAATAATAATAATAATAATAATAATAATAATAATAATAATAATAATAATAATAATAATAATAATAATAATAATAATAATAATAATAATAATAATAATAATAATAATAATAATAATAATAATAATAATAATAATAATAATAATAATAATAATAATAATAATAATAATAATAATAATAATAATAATAATAATAATAATAATAATAAGTACGAGCACGAGTACGCCAATGACATTGGAATGCAGTTTGGTACAGATAAATGTGCAGTATATAACATCAGAAGAGGAAAAGCACGTGAGGAGGAGGGAAATTTGGAGCTAGTGGACGGAACAGCCATTAAACATCTAGGGCGAGACGAAACATACAAGTATCTAGGAATGCAACAAAACCGAATGCACGATATCAAGAACATTAAAGAAAGCCTGAAAACGCGATATGAGAAAACTCTGCGTTCCATCTGGACCTCAGAACTGACAGCTAGGAATAAATCTGTAGCAACGAATGTCTTGGCGGTGCCGATTATCATGCACACGTTTGGGGCTATCAGATGGAACGTAGATGAGATCTTACAACTGGATCGGCTAACAAGGCGTACAATGACAAGGACCAGAAACTTACACCCGAATGCATCCGTTCAACGAATATACCTTCCGCGACATCAGGGGGGCAGGGGGCTGCTATGCATCGAAAATCTGCATGACAGAATCGTGATAGCCACGGCATGTAAGGTTCTAAATGCGGTAGACCCGCTGCTCCGTTTTGTCAAAGATCACGAACGGAATGGAAGGGGTGCATTCTTATTTCGAGCAGCCGAACGATCAGCGGCACAGTACGGTCTAAACCTAAAAGTACAGCCCAGAGGATCGATAAATAATCTAACAGAACTTAGTCCCGCAGAATTAAAGCGGAAATTGAAAACGTCGGTGCAAGAGACTCTGCGTGCTGGGCATATGGAAAAGGCAATACATCGCCAATTCTATAATAACATGGAACAGCAGAATTTGTCCGAAAAGCTAACGTTTGGCTTTCTAAAATCAGCAGGTTTATTCTCTGAAACAGAGGGATACATCACAGCCTGTCAGGACGGTGTATTTAATACCCTGGCATACAGAAGTAGAGTCATGGGAATGCAGCTGGACAGCATACAGTGCAGAGCGTGCAGGAGGCACCCCGAGACAATGATGCATCTATTATCTGCCTGCCCGAAATACGCACCGAATATGTATATAAAACGCCACGATGCTGCCTTGCGTGTAATATATTACCATCTGAGATACGTTTTTCAAGTAGACGACGAACCAATACCACCGTACGAGAAGCGAACCATACCTACAGCAGTTTCGAATGATAGGGTCAAAATCTTTTGGAACTTCGCATTCAGTACCACAGCAGAAGTGCATGCCAATAAACCAGATATGGCACTACTGGATCAAGAACAAAGGACCATGTACATAATCGAAATGTCATGTCCGGGAGAGAAAAACATAACTGACAAGGAAGCGGAGAAAATTGAGAAATATCGCGATCTATTGTTTCAACTCAGATTGACATATCCTGAGTATAGTATAATATTTATACCGTTGATAATTGGAGTTTTAGGCGGTATGAGATCAAACTTCATCGACTATCTAAAGAAGATCAAAATCAATCCAACCAAGATCGAGACAATCACGTCTCAAATGCAGAAGTATGTCATTCTTGGATCACTGCACATCCTTCGGGCGCATGAAGCCAGCCACCCAACACCGAAGGGCTAGCCCGCTCTGCCCGCCCATCTCCGAAAGGAGACGCGGACAGAGCAGTTATTTGGGCGTCGAGTAAACGCGAGCTACTCGGCGTCATTTAAAAAAAAAAAAAAAAAAAAAAAAAAAAAAAAAAAAAAAAAAAAAAAAAAAAAATAATAATAATAATAATAATAATAATAATAATAATAATAATAATAATAATAATAATAATAATAATAATAATAATAATAATAATAATAATAATAATAATAATAATAATAATAATAATAATAATAATAATAATAATAATAATAATAATAATAATAATAATAATAATAATAATAATAATAATAATAATAATAATAATAATAATAATAATAATAATAATAATAATAATAATAATAATAATAATAATAATAATAATAATAATAATAATAATAATAATAATAATAATAATAATAATAATAATAATAATAATAATAATAATAATAATAATAATAATAATAATAATAATAATAATAATAATAATAATAATAATAATAATAATAATAATAATAATAATAATAATAATAATAATAATAATAATAATAATAATAATAATAATAATAATAATTTTTAATTTTTTTTTTTTTTTTGCCCCAACACCTCCTTCACTCCAGTGCTGCCTCTCAGCCACTCCACGGCCCAAGAGCTGCAGAGTCGCTAAGAAGACAGCTGTCCTCTATTATCATAATTATTATATTATCCAATATAAAAGAAATAACAGGACTACAATTCTAACAACAAAATAAAATAACTTAACAGAGTGAAAAGGTTAACAAAAAAATTATTCAGGAACAAATCAATAAAAATAGTAATTTAAAATAATATTAACAACAAAATAAAGTCATACATAATTGATAACCCAGTAATGCCACTAAGCGGAAGCTTATCAGTGGCAAGAATTTCCTAATTTCCTTTCTTCACTCGCAATTCACATTTCTTGTACAATCCAAGACTTTAGTTCCTTTTTCACAGACCCTATTTTTTCTAGCTGCAGCAATTTTTTTGGAAGTAGGTTAAATAAAGTCGGTACAACTGTTTTTAATGTCCGTGAGCCATATTTATTAACATATCGCGGCACCTGTAACTTTCCTCCTTCTTGAGCCCTTGTTAATTGTGTGTGGTCCAGTTGTTTTTTATATTTGGTGTCGAAATAGTGCTTCTCTATTATACGGTATATGAATAGTTTCTTGATTTCGAGTATGTTTAACAATCTATATGTATTGCATGTTGATCTTGCGTAATTACAGTTAAATGCCAGACTTTTAACTATATTGTTTTGCACGCTCTGTACTATGGCAATATGACTATCAGAGGCCTGACCCCAGATTGTTAAACCATACCGTACAATCGATTCAACCAGCGCAAAGTAGATGGTCCTTAATGTTTCATGTGGTACAAACCATTTCATATGGTAGAATTGGGAGGCTATTACCCGTAGTTTTTTCACTACAGCCACTACATGAGGCTTCCATAGAAACTTATCATCTATTAACAACCCCAAGTATTTATATTCCTCCACCACTTCAATATTGCACGCACAATTGCACGTTGTTGGTGGGTTTACATGTCGATAGTTCAAGTGTAGGCAGTCGATCTCGTGGAACCTCACATTCGCGGGCATCGACCTTTCCAGGTGCGATGATGTTATGTGCATTAGTTTAGATTTCTTCGTATTAATGCTCAATTCTTTGTCGTGGATCCATTTTTGGAAGTTCCACAATTCTTTTTGGATGCGTGAGATTGCTATTTCCAAGTTCTTGTGAATGGATAATATTACTTTATCGTCAGCATATAACAGGTATTCACATTCCTCAAACACACATCCAATATCGTTGACATAAATTAGGTATAACAATGGACCTAAAATACTTCCTTGTGGAACCCCACGTTCATTCTTCACCTCCATGCCCAATTCACCGTTGAGTTTTATCCTTGACTTCCTGTTGGTCAAGTAATCCTCAAACCATTTCAGCACATTTCCTCTTACTCCTATATGTTCCAGGATCTCAATAAGCTTGGCGTGGCTTATGCTGTCAAAAGCCTTAGAAAGATCAATAAATAGGCAGATCACATGTTTTCCTTCATCCAGTTTGTTGTTAATTAAATCCGAGAAATGCTCTAAAGCATCCGTCGTGCCCTTTCCCGCCTGAAAACCATACTGATATCTGTCTATAATTCCAAAAGCATTTAAATAACACCTGAGCTTATCCGCAATATAACGCTCCATGATTTTTTCTATCGCCGGTAAAATGGAAATTGGGCGGTAATTGCTGTATTTATTGTGAGCTCCACCTTTATGAATAGGACGTACTATTGCCGTTTTCATCCTATCAGGTATTTTACCTTCTTTTATAGTCCAATTTATTAGAGCCGTAATCACTCGCACAAAACTATCCACATTATTCCCTATGGCAGACATCCTTATCCCATCCATTCCCGGGCCTTTGTTTTTGTTCATCTGCTGGATAATTGTTGCTATTTCCTCCGTTGTAGCTTCAGGCAAGAACATAGACTGTCTTTGTCTATCCAAGTAACTGCGTGACCTGGTTACAATCGGCTGGAAAGCTCTAACGTCACATTCGTGAATAACTGACTCTACGCCCTCTATAAAGCACGTGGCGAATTTGTTGGCTATAGCGAGGTTTTCATCCTTCATCGACTTTTTTATTATTTTGTCACTATCATTGTCATTTTCTTTTCTCTTTCTTACTAGGTTATTTATTTCTACCCATGTATTTTTCATGTCTCCTTTCAAATCATTGAACAGCTTGTGATAATAGTTTTTTTTCGCCTTTACGATTTCCAAATTTACCTTGTTCCTTGCTATCTTATATATAGTTCTGTAATGTATCCCCAGTTCGCCCGTATTGTTACACTGTTTCCATATTCGGAAAAGCTTATCACGTTCCTTCATTTGTCGCAACAGGTCTCTCGTAATCCATGGTTTAAATGGTCGCTTTGTTTGCCTTGTCTTAAATAAATAACTTGCCTCCTCAATTGCGTTATTGTAAGTATCACAAATAAAGTCATACATGCTTGCCGCCGACTCTGATTGTTTAATAACTATATCGTTTTTCATATTTTGCTCAAGTAAGCTGTTCAATAGATCTTTGTCAATCTTCATGTAAAATTCTGTCTCTTCTTTTAACTTATCTACCTCTATCTGCACATTCCGAATATTACAGCCAATTATGTAGTGATCCGAGATTTTAGTGTTTACCACTACAGTGTGTATTTCGGCTGCATGTTGCCTTATGAAGACATGGTCCAAAATGGACTGTACAAATCTATCCAAAATATACTCTTCGCGGGTGATGTTATTATTTTTACCTACGAATCCATGCGTCAATAATGCACTTTCGTATTTTAACACATTATCGTTCTGCTGGAGCAAGTCAATATTTGTATCCCCTATTATGATTAATTTTTTTACTGACGTTTGTTGGAGGAAAGTGTCTAGTTCCTGTATAAAATTCGTCTTACTTGAATTCGGAGGTCTATATAGCGCCAATATGTCTTGTATTATTGATTTATTGTACCTTAGTGTAATATACATTGCCTCGCAAAATACAAACTCCACGCTAACTTGATCCACTTGATACATTTCCTTAGCGTATACCATTAAACCTCCTTAAATAATAATAATAATAATAATAATAATAATAATAATAATAATAATAATAATAATAATAATAATAATAATAATAATAATAATAATAATAATAATAATAATAATAATAATAATAATAATTTTTTTTTTTTTTTTTTATTATTATTTTTTTTTTTTTTTTTTTTTTTTTTTCTTTTTTTTTTGCCCCAACTCCTCCTTCACTCCTTGCTTCCCCTCAATCACTCCACACCCCGTAGGCAGCGGAGCCACTAAGGAGAAAGACTAACCTCTTATTATTATTGTTTTATTAAAAATTAAACAAACAGTAATACAAATAACCACCAAATAAAAGAAAGTATAACAAAATGAATATAAAAAGAAATTTAAATATAAATGTAAATATAATCACAAAATCAATTCAAAAAATAATAGATTCAAGAATAATTAACACCAAACCCAAAAACCATAATATAAGAGAAATATGTAAATATTTGATAGACATTATAATTCAAGTTATAAAAAAGAAGTCAAAACAATATATTCTACGCCACTAAGCCTTAGCTTATCAGTGGCAATCAAAAGGTAGATTCGTTGTCAAGTCTATTTAATTGAAATCGTCCTCAGTGATCCTTGTTAATCAACCAGTTCTTCAAGTGTTTTTTTACCAAATGAAACTTATCTAATTGTCTAATGTCATGAGGAATTTGGTTAAAAATCTTCGGAATTACCGAAGATAGAGTTCTGTCACCATATTTATTAATGGAACCTTGTTCCTTGAATTGTCCAGCAATCTTCGCTCTTGTTGTGTACGCATGGTCTAAATTAGCTTTGAAATCACACGAATAAAAATTATGAAGCACAACCCTGTATACATACAAGTTTTTAACATTAAGAATATTTAGGGAAGTAAACGCATCTTCTACACTGACATCCGGCGGCACCATAAATTTTACAATTCTATTCAACTGAGCTTGAACTCGTTCTAGAAGGTAATGCGAGGCTGAACCCCACACTGATATCGCGTATCCCATAATGGATTCTACGAGTGCGTAGTATACAATCTTTAACAAATCTGCCGGTATTATCTCTCTTATATAATAAAATCTTCCGGCGAGGACGCTTAACCTTTTAACCAGGGTATTGATATGTGATTTCCATTGCAGATTGTTGTCGATGATGACGCCAAGATATTTGTGATTCGTAACCTCCTCAATCAGACTACTACAGCCGCAATTAATTCCAATGACCGAATTATAGTTGTGTAGACAATTTGTTGTATGATAGACTATTTTTATAGGCCTGTTGTTCGAAAGTTTCGGAGGCGAGACATGCAGAAGTTTGGTCTTACTGCCGTTTATCACTAATTCTTTATCGTGCGCCCACAACTGGAACTTAATAAATTCGTTTTGAAGGATTTCTTCCGCTACTTCCAGATCTTTGTGGATAGCAACAATCACGAAGTCATCAGCGTACAACCAGTACTTGCAAATGTTGAAACATGAGCCTACATCGTTGACATACAATAAGAACAGCATAGGGCCCAGGACGCTCCCCTGCGGGACTCCTCTCTTCACACCCACCTTCTTTCCCACTGTCTGTCCGATCTTAACCGCAAAGAACCTGTTCTTTAAGTAGTCCTCATACCAGCTGAGAACGTTACCCCTCACTCCATATCTTTCTAGTACCTTCAGAAGCTTTGCGTGGTTAATAGTATCAAACGCCTTGGATAGATCTACGAACATGCATATAACATGTTTTCTCTCATTGAGTTTCATATTAAGAGTGTGCGCAAAATCTTCCAAGAGCGTTATCGTACCCTTCCTCTTCTGAAATCCGTGCTGGTTCTTATCCACAATTTTAAATTTTTCAAGGTATGACCAAGTTTGTTTAGCTACAAAACTTTCCAAAATTTTCTCCAGCACCGACAGTAAGGAAATCGGTCTGTAGTTTGAATAATCGTTGTGTTTTCCCTGCTTATATATTGGTCGAACAATAGCAATCTTCATATTCTTAGGAACTCTCCCCTGACCCAAAGCCGTGTTTATAACGTTTACCAACTGGTGACCAAACCAATCAAGCGAATCTTTAATGTCAATTGGTCTTATACCGTCTATTCCAGCAGATTTCTTGACATTCATCCCCCTAACTATGTCGGTAATCTCAACCAGGGAAATCTCCCCAATCAACATCGATTGTGATTGACTTTTGTTGTCCACCGATGATAGCGTCAGAGGACAATGATGTACTATATCTTCTACTTGATTGATGAAAACATTCGCGAAGTCGTTCGCAATCACGTTCTCAGGCTTTCTTATATTTTGTATTAAAAAATCGTCTCCCTGAGCATGTTTTTTCTTTCCTAAGATGTCATTTATTGTAGACCAGGTTTTCCTCATGTCCTTTTTTGAGTCATTCAATAGTTTTTTATAATAGTTAATTTTAGCTTGTTTTATTAATTTATTAATTTGATTTCTAGAGTTGTTATACATTGATCGTAAGCGTGCCTTATTATGGACGTTGCCATGGTAGTTCTTCCATGTTTGGAAAATTTTGTCCCTGTTTTGTATTTCATCACAAATTGTTTGCGAAATCCACGGCTTTCTTGGGCGCCGCCCCACGCGAACCTGCGTTGACGTTGCTTTAGTGTAGGCTTCATTGTAATGAGATACAATGGAGTCGTACATCTCATCCAGGTCTAACACACTCATTGTCTCCTCCGTGTCCAATGATTGCTTTAGGAGTTCTGCCAGAAGTAATTTATCAGTCCTAGAGAGAACCTTTATTTCTATTTCCTTTTTGATATTATGGCTACACTCCCATGCGCAGGCGATCATATAATGATCGGAAATTTTAGATTTTATTGTGGCACTATGAGTCAAGTTCACATGACGTCTTGAAAAAACATGGTCCAAGCATGATTGGACTAACATGTTATTCCTGATTTCTTCTCTAGTATATTCATTTATGTTACATTCAAAGCCGTGCGAGGTCAACATATTTCTATACAACATTGCCGTGTTAGAATCACATGAGATATCAATATTTATATCACCGATTATTATAAAGGACTTTTCTTTATTGTTTGAAAGAAATGCGTCTATTTCGTCTATAAAGTTTTGAACGTTTAGGTTGGGAGGTCTGTATATCGCCAAAATCACAGTCCTATTATCTTTGCCGATATTGATCAAACAGGATTCAAAGGAATGAAAATTTGTCCTTAACCTGTTGAAATATAAATTCATCCTAACGTACATGGCGATCCCGCCACCAGATTTTCCTTCTCTGCATTGGAAGATTGCCACAAAATCCTCCAACTCGTAGCAACCCTGCGACAGTGCCAATTCTTCATTGCAAATATTTATTTCAGTTAGAATCAAAAGACTAATAAAGTTGAGTGATGTTTCTATATAAGTGCGTAGCTCGTCAAAATGAGCTCTAATTGATCGTATGTTCAGATGAACTGCAATTAAGGAGCTTTTATCAATGGATTTTATCCAATCGTGAATCGACTTATTAACTTCACACTTAAAGAAATTTTGAAAATCCAAGTCAATATATGAAAGATCCATGATTAATAAGAGTTTTTTATAACAACCGTACAAAAAAACTAGGAAAAGGAAAAAAGAAAATTTAATTAATTCTTTGAACATCTTCGTAATCTTTTATATTGAGAATTTTGGACCCCTCTTCTTTGCGGGCCAAAATGTTTCCATTCTGCACCCACACGAATTTCCAATTTTTCTCTTTAGCCATCGACTTCGACTCCCAAAGCAAACTTTTGTTGAATGACGATAATTGTTCTACAATAAAGATTTTCCCGGTCGCCGCCCCACTGAACAAATCGCTATTCAGAACAGGTACTCTCCTCCTGGCCATTACCTCGTCCTTTCGTTTTTTTGTACACAAGTTAACAATTATTGGCCTGATTCGATCAGCTTTCTCATCCTTTTTCCTTTCAGTTCGCCATGCTGCCACTATTTCCTTATCGTCTAAATCAACACCCATTTTCTTGATAATTTTACCTGTCAATAATTTAACATCCTCTGTAGCGGTTTCTACAACACCGTGTACCTCAAGACTTTTTTCGAACATTTGATGCTCCAAATCGCTTATCCTGTTCTGCAAAGCATTAATTTTTCTATCCTTTTCCGCACACAAAGCAACCAGATCAACAATTCTTTTCTCTAAATTCTTGACTTGTACGCTAATTCCCTGCTGGCCATTTTTGATTTCCTCGTACTGATCCGCAACGAAGGTTTGGCTTTTCGTATTCTCTTTTAATTGCTCCATAACATTCGCAATCATTACTTTCATTTCCATTATATCGGCTGCTACCTGATTTTTTTCTACACTTTTCGGCTCATCCTCCACGTTCTTTTTCACACCTCTGCATGCCTCACATCGCCATCTATCTTTATCTGCTTTCCCCTTGCTATCATAGGTAGATTCTTTTATTGAACATTTTCCAAAGTGATAGTTTCCTTTACACCCTTTGCACAGGATATAACTGCCATCACACGGCAACGGATCATTACATCTCGCACAAATGTTTTTCCTAGAGTCACTCATGCTGATAAAAAGTTTCTATTAAAATTGTGCGTAACAAATTAGTTGCGTAAAATAATGCAACCAAAAATGAAATTGTTTAATTTCGAAGAAAAAGTTTTAAAAGTTTTAAAATGTCAATCCACCAAAATTTGTTTATTTCTTAATACGCAAAATAAATATTTCATCAAAATTCTTTATTTATATATCGGGAAAAAGAGTAAACAACGCGATTGACAATTTTACGATCGAATATACTTTAATTTTGTAATTTTACTTCGACCGCACCGACAAAAAATCGCGGGAGACAAAAAGCGGACGATCGAACCGAAGGATTAACCTCGGACACGAGTTCGTAAAAAACAGAATAATGCAGTAGTAAATTATTAAATATTAAGTTCAAAAATTTATAACTACCGCCCTTCAAGTCCGATTCTTCTGGGGCTGAAAACCAATCCTCGCGAAAATTATCGGCTGCACAATGATACCAGATTCATCCGATAAACTTGATTTGCACAACACAAACTGATTAAATAGGCAGAGAGCACTACTAAAACAACCTTCTCACTTTGTATCTAGACAACGAATAATAATAATAATAATAATAATAATAATAATAATAATAATAATAATAATAATAATAATAATAATAATAATAATAATAATAATAATAATAATAATAATAATAATAATAATAATAATAATAATAATAATAATAATAATAATAATAATAATAATAATAATAATAATAATAATAATAATAATAATAATAATAATAATAATAATAATAATAATTTTTTTTTTTATTTTTTTTTTTTTTTTTTTTGCCCCAACTCCTCCTTCACTCCTTGCTTCTCCTCAATCACTCCATACTCCAATGGAGTACAGAGCCATCAAGGTAGAAGACTAACCTCTATTTATATTACCATTTTTTATTACCAAGAAACATAATTAACATAAAATAAATACTAATAAGACAATTCAATTTTATTTACAAATTATGAAATGATACTTGAACTCTAACAGTTAACTATTTCGATGTCGGGTCATTGGGAAACAACTCATCAATCCATCATTAACATTAGTCGCTAAGTCCATAGACTTATCAGCGACAGATCATAAATATTATCATCTGTGTTTCATCCTCACGAGATATTTGACTTCAATCTTCGGTCAGAAGCCATACTTTAACTTTGTCCTTCATCTCTCTAATACTAGTCAATTTTTTTAAGTGCGTTGGTAATTGATTGAATAGCGTAGGAATCATTACATCTGTTGTTCTTGCACCGTACTTGTTCACCGATCCTGGCACTTTTAGAACGCCTTCTACTTTTCCTCTTGTGTTTTGGGAATGGTCGAGTGGTTGTTTATGATCCATGATAAAGTACTTTTTACAATAAACTGTGAACCTGTAGAGTTTGTTTGCATTTAGTATTTGAGTATCACGATATTGCTGAACTGTGGACCCAGGTACTGTAGCGATGCAACGAACTATTCTATTTTGTATATCCATTAATCCGTTCATATGCGATTTCGATGCAAGCCCCCATGTCGAGATACCATATCGTAATATCGACTCAACTAGGGAGTGATATATAGTTCTCAGCACAGTCTTCGGTAAAAATTTGTTAAGATAATAGAAACGGGTAGCGAAGTATCGTAGTTTTTTATTGATATTGTCAATGTGCGCCTTCCATAGGAAGTGTTTATCAATCGTGAGCCCAAGATATTTGTGTTTTTCCACCACTTCCAACTCTCCGTGACATATACAGATCAAATCTGTCAAGTGATTATTCCCATGGAGGCAGTCATTTGAATGAAATGTGATTTTCGGTTCCAAGAGCCTGTCCAGATGCGAAGAGGTAATGTGCATTACCTTCGTTTTACATTTGTTTATTGTCAATTTCTTATCATGAGCCCAGCGTTGAAAAACTGTGAATTCCCTGTTTAAGCGATTTATGGCTATTTCAATATCTTTGTGTATGGACAAAATGACAGTATCATCCGCAAATAAATAATGCTTACATTCATCGAAACAAGAGACAACATCATTAACATAAATCAAGTACAAAAGGGGACCCAGGATACTACCTTGTGGTACTCCCATGTCCACCTGCATTCGTTGACCATATGAATTTCCTATTTTTACAACGTAGCTTCTGTCCCGCAAATAATCCTCGAACCATCTTAGGAGCTTTCCCCTTATTCCAATCCTTTCCAGTGCAATAATTAACAACCTGTGGTCTATCGAGTCGAAGGCTCTTGCGAAATCAACAAATATACATATCACATGCAGGCCGTTATTTAGACTTTTATTTATCAGATCAGAAAACCCCTCCAGGAGGCTATCCGTGTTTTTTGCCCTTTGGAATCCATACTGCGAACCCTCTATGATCTTGAACTTAGTAATATATTCAGAGAGTATATCAGCTAGGTATCGTTCCATTATTTTTTCGATCGCTGGAAGTATCGATATTGGTCTATAATTATTATAGTCCGTGCGAGACCCTTTCTTATATATCGGTCTGACAATGGCACACTTTAATTTCTCTGGGATTTCTCCAAGCTCGACAGATTGGTTAATAATTTTCACAACAAGATTTTCTAACGCCACGGCACACCTTTTTACATCACGGATTTTAATTGCATCAAGTCCCGGTGCCTTTTTCCCATCCATTTCCTTTACAATATTCCTAAAGGATGCCCCTGTTAAGTTTGGCACAAAAACCGATTGCACTTGGGTGAACCTTACTTCTGTACCCTTCAGTAATTTAACTGTACAGTCATGAGTGATACTATGCACATGATCCTTAAATGCTTTTCCAAACCTACTTGCGACTACCCCAGGATCTTGTTTCATTACTCTCAGTAATGTATCGTCACATGACTTCTTCTGTTTCCTACCTAGAATGTCATTGATGTTTTCCCATGTTTGCCTCATATCACCTTTCGAATTTTCAAAGATTTTTGTATAGTAAGACTTTTTCGCTGCAACTATCAGAGCGTTAACCTTATTTCGCGCTGCTTGGTATTGTTTCCTGCAATTTTGTCTAACTACATCGCTTGCGCGACATCTTTTCCAGACTTGAAAGAGCCTATCCCGAGCTTTGACTTGAGCCACAATATCATTATTTATCCAACCCTTTTGGATTCTGCGTTTCTGCCGACAAATTGGTACTTCCACTTTGGCATCATCCATCGCTTTTACATGCGCCTCACAAATGCGTTTATAAATTTCATCCGGTGACGTTATGTTTGTTTGGTTAATGCGTTCTAAATATTTCGTGAATGAATTTTCGTATATGTCTTGTAAGTATTTAAATTTTTGGCGCGTAAGTACATCCAGATTCCTGACATCTTCCAAGGGTATCGCGCATGAGATGGCGTAATGATCAGATATTTTCGTTTTTATTATAGTGCCACGCACACCGTTTAAATATCCCCTGACATATATATGATCGATACACGTTGATACCAAGCGGCCACCAAAAAATTCTTCTCTTGTCGCTCCATTTATTTGTCTCATAAATCCATTTTCACTCAGAACATTTTGATATCTAACTGTGAGTTCTGATTCTATCATTAAATTGATATTTATATCCCCAATCAGCACCAGCTTTTGCACGTCTATTTTCGGCAGCACTATATCCAGCTCGTCAATGAAGTTTTTGCAGTTAAAATTTGGCGGGCGATAGATTACCAATATATTTACTACGCTCAAGTTTGCTCTCACAACACCTATATATATAAATTCGCAAAAGTTAAAGTTTATTTCCCTACTATGAAATGTGTAGTAATTTTTGATATACACGAGTATCCCTCCACCACCTCGATCAGTTCTGCATTTAAATGACATCTCAAAACCCCGTATGTTAAACAAATTTACATGTTCTGTTAAGTAGTCCTCACGCAAATTTATTTCAGTGAGAATTATTACATCCAAATTATCGAGGTGGTCACGAACAAATACATAAAATTCATCGAAGTGTGCATGAAGAGAGCGAATATTCAGGTGTATTATATTTAATCCATGCATAGTGTCGGTATCATTAATAAATATGTTTTCTAGTCGATCGACTGTTTGCGAGCATAAATCGTTGTCCATGTCGTTTTCCAGGTCATTTAAATCCATTTTCGTCTTCTAAACGTCTTAGCTTACAAATAGGAACTCAGGCAATTTTATTTAGGTCACCCTCCGAAGATATACTAAATACAGTAGCGTTTTCTTCTTTTCTCGCTCTGATCCTACCGTGCACGACCCAAACAAATTTCCAGCCCACCAACTTTGCCCTATTTTTCGCCTCCCAAAGCAATCTTTTTAAGTAAGGTGTTAATGATTCAAAAATCGCAATCCTACCCGTTGCATTCCCTCCAATTATGTCGCGGTTTTGTACAGCCGTTTTCCTATTTCTCAAAAGTGCATCCCGTTTGTTTAATGCAGAAAAGACTGCCACAATCGGGCCTGGTTTAGGATTTCCGGCGTAATTTTTACCGCGTACTCGATAAACTTTCTCCAAATCTGACGGAATAATTTGCTCTCCCAATTTATTAGCGATCTCAATAACAATTTTTTCCACGTTTTCCCCTTCGCGCTCCGAAACTCCGTGAATTTCTATTTCTTTAACTTTTTGCGCCTGCTCTAGATTATTTACGCGGCTCGTTAGATATTCAATTTTCGCGTCCTTGTTTACACACGCTAATATCAAATCCGATAATCTTTTTTCTAAGTTCGCAATTTTGTCTATTAATTCATTTATAGCAGGAACAACTAGTCCCTGATCGGCACGACGGCTGAATGATTCGCTAACTTTTTTTGCCAGTCTGCAAAAATCACAACGCCATTCCTCCTTTCGCTGCTTTGACATCGCCGAGTAAGTTTTCATTGATAATGAGCAACATTTAATATGTAAACATCCATCACAACCTTCACAACGCACGTAGAGCCCGTCCGAAGGGAGATCATCTTCGCACTTCGAACAGTATTGCATATCTTGGTTATCTAATTTTAATTCGAGGCGGAAACGCAGGCAAATCCGATTTCAAAAAGGACGTAAATAACAAATCGTCGACGATTTTACGTGCCAGCTTTATTTCTTCTCGGTGTAGCGTTTCACAGCATGCAGTCCCGATAAGGACGACCGCACCGCTCCAAAGAGACCGCAAAAAATTGCACGATCGCGTTTATTTCAGAAATTGATTATATTAAATTCTGATTTGCTTACCGTTTATTGTCTATTTGCGTTGGATCCAACGACCCGATCGCTGAACATTTTTATCCCTTCAACACTAATAGTTCCACGGATATTTCAATAAGAAATTTTACTTTCTTAGGCCAATTTTTACACGTTTAAACACCAACGATTGCGGAGCACATAAATACTGAACCACACCTCGCAAGGAATTTATATATAATTATTATTATTATTATTATTATTATTATTAATAATAATAATAATAATAATAATAATAATAATAATAATAATAATAATAATAATAATAATAATAATAATAATAATAATAATAATAATAATAATAATAATAATAATAATAATAATAATAATAATAATAATAATAATAATAATAATAATAATAATAATAATAATAATAATAATAATAATAATAATAATAATAATAATAATAATAATAATAATAATAATAATAATAATAATAATAATAATAATAATAATAATAATAATAATAATAATAATAATAATAATAATAATAATAATAATAATAATAATAATAATAATAATAATAATAATAATAATAATAATAATAATAATAATAATAATAATAATAATAATAATAATAATAATAATAATAATAATAATAATAATAATAATAATAATAATAATAATAATAATAATAATAATAATAATAATAATAATAATAATAATAATAATAATAATAATAATAATAATAATAATAATAATAATAATAATAATAATAATAATAATAATAATAATAATAATAATAATAATAATAATAATAATAATAATAATAATAATAATAATAATAATAATAATAATAATAATAATAATAATAATAATAATAATAATAATAATAATAATAATAATAATAATAATAATAATAATAATAATAATAATAATAATAATAATAATAATAATAATAATAATAATAATAATAATAATAATAATAATAATAATAATAATAATAATAATAATAATAATAATAATAATAATAATAATAATAATAATAATAATAATAATAATAATAATAATAATAATAATAATAATAATAATAATAATAATAATAATAATAATAATAATAATAATAATAATAATAATAATAATAATAATAATAATAATAATAATAATAATAATAATAATAATAATAATAATAATAATAATAATAATAATAATAATAATAATAATAATAATAATAATAATAATAATAATAATAATAATAATAATAATAATAATAATAATAATAATAATAATAATAATAATAATAATAATAATAATAATAATAATAATAATAATAATAATAATAATAATAATAATAATAATAATAATAATAATAATAATAATAATAATAATAATAATAATAATAGATAGATGGATAGATGGTTCATTTATTTATCATAAAATGTAAGTACATATTGTATAATACATTGTAGATATTGTCGTGTTGTGTGCGTGCCCGAAAGAGCACGTCAATGACAGATATTAATAACTACGTTTCGGTATATTATGAATTTAGGTAATCATGCATGGTATAGAATTCATTGTCAATGAAAAAGTCGGAACAATGTTTTTTAAATGCACGTATATTCGTTTCACTTTTTATTGCTGAAGGTAATTTATTGAAGCACTTAGCACTCATGTACTTCGCAGAATGCTGGGATATGGTAAGTCTGCAAAAGTCAGTACGAACAAAGTTACCGCTCCTGGTGCTATAATGATGGAAGTCGGTGTTTCTGCTTACTTTCTGTTCAAAACTGTATAATACAAGTTTGAACATGTATAAAGAGTACACAGTCATTATCTTGTTCTTCTTGAACAAATTTACACAGCTAGTACCTGGTTGAACCCCTTCAATGATACGTATCATCTTTTTCTGCATCTTGAATGCGCACGAAACAAATCTGGAACTTCCCCAGAAAATCAGTCCGTAAGAGATGAGCGATTGTGCCAGACCGAAATATATTTGTTTAAGCACTATTATTGTCACTGTTGGACGCAGTTTTCTTATTAAGAAAGTAACCGCACTAAGTTTATCACATAGAACAGTCAAATGGTCTTCCCAGGTTAATTTATTGTCTATCGTGAGTCCGAGAAACTTTACACGATTTAGTTGTTCAACTGACTTATGATTTACTTTTACTAAGGTCGAATTATCAATTTTAGCATTTATTGCATGATATTTGATTAATTGAGTTTTTTGCACATTTAACATAATACCACTATTGACACACCATCTTTGTAGCTCAGAGATAGCAGATTCGGCAGTTGTGATCATGCTGCATATGTTGGGTTTCGATATTACCATACTTGTATCGTCAGCATATATAACTTTTAGAGCATCCGGGCAAATGAGTGGTAGATCGTCTATCATTATAATAAAAAGGAGCGGTCCAAGAATGGTGCCTTGTGGCACGCCCCTATTCATTCGACGAATATCTGAAAGAACGTCATTGACCCATACCTGCTGGGTTCTACCCGACAGATAAGACCTAATCCATTTATTGGCGTTGCCCCTTATTCCTTTTCTCTGTAATTTTTCAAGGAGTAATGGATGATGTACTACATCGAAAGCTCTCGACATGTCGAAGTATAATCCGATGGTTTCCTCTTTGTTCTCGAGCGCCTCACAAATGGTCTTGATCATTTCATCGATTGCTGTGGCTGTAGATCTCTTCTTCCGGAACCCGTGCTGCGCTGGACTCAACAGGTTAAATTTTTCCATAAAAGCGTACAATCTACTTTGGAAGCAACTTTCAAAAATTTTAGAACACTGATTTTGTAGTGATAGTGGTCTATAGTTTTCAATGTCAGTGGGACTGCCTTTATTTTTAAACACCGGTATAGTTTTTGATCGTTTAAGTTCGTCAGGGTAAATCCCGGTTTCGAAAGACCTGTTAATGATGGCACTCAGTGGACCGCTAATAATATCTTTTACAGATTGTAAAATTTTGCCAGGTATTTCATCAAGTCCACTAGACATTTTGTTGCAGCTCTTTTCAATGGTACTTTCCACCTCAAGAGGCGTAACTTTACTGATGAACATGGTGTTAGTAACGCCCGCATGGTAGTGGAGTTTTGAAGGTGGAGGGCAACTCGCCGCCATATCAGCAAAGAAATTATTAAATGCATCGGGAGTTTCGTTAGCCGCAACGGTAATTTCATCCTTTGTTATTTTGATCTTCTTAGGTCTGTGCTTGTTTCTGTCCTCGTTAATAATGCTCCAGCAAGTCTTGTTGATATTTGTCGATTGCATGATCCTTTTATCATTATAACTCTTTTTGGAGCTCTTTAATAGCTTTCTATAAAAGTTACGCAGCGAAATAAACCTTTCATTGTACATTGGACTACATATACGTTTGTTTATTGCAGACATTTCGCATAGCAATTTTGATAAATTTATTAATTGTTGGGTGATCCATTTACTTTTAGCTTTGAATTGCGACTTTCTGGTGACTAACGGGAAAGCTAAATCGAAATTTCTACTTAATAACCTATCAAACATCGAGTATGAAGTATCTAATTGATTGTTGTCGTTATCAAGATCCCATGCAATTTCGTCAATATCACGTTTCAACATAGTGTGAAATTTTTGTATGTTACATTTAGTAAAATACCTTTGTTTTAATGCTTTTTTGTCTGGTTGCTCCATTAGTTTAAGTTCGGCAATCTGGTGTGTATGGTCTGATATGTAATTATTAACGACCTTAACGTTACACTCGATAATGTTAGTAAAAAATACATCGATACTTGTTTGAGCTTGAGACGTAATTCTCGTAGGGACCTGTATTCTGTTGGACAAATTGTGTGTCATCAAATTATTTGTGAGTTCTTTTTGTGCAGTTCCGTTTTTCGATAGATCGATATTAAGGTCACCGCATATAATTATGTCACATCCATTATGATTGGCTTGTTGGATAAGCGCGTAATCTAGTTTATCAAAGATCGTCAAATTGCTGTTAGGCGATCGGTAAATGCAGTTTATAAATATAATTTTATTGTTCCATTTCAATTTGCCTATCGCAATTTCAAACTCTTTATCGATGCAGTTTTTGTCGCCCACTTTTTGCATGTCAAGATTTTCTTTAGCAAAAATGCAAACGCCGCCTCTAGCGTAATTTGTCCTAGCATAGTACGCAACTAGTTTAAAGCCGTTAATTGTCATGTTACTAATCTCGATTTCTCTCATCCAATGCTCGGTAATACACAATATATCAATGTTATTATCATTAACAATGACTTGTAATTGCAAATGTTTGTCGTAAAGACCCTGAATATTAATATGCATTATTTTAAACATTCTGTCGCCAATGTCAACTAAAACAGATTCTTTACTTAATTGCTATGTATCGAGTTTTTGTCGCTGTTTGTTTTTTATTCGCATCAAACAGTGGCAAGTATTGTCCCAAACGGTATGCTGAATATCAATTTTTAGATTAAACTTCGTGTTTGCTTCCTCACAATTAGTACATTTATGCTGGTTATTGTTGCATTCTTCAAGTTTATGTCTACCGGCGCATAATGGACAGACGGTTTCAGATTTGCACTCGTTAGCGCGGTGTCCGTATCTTTGACATTTGTAGCATCGGACGATGTTTAGATCCTCGTACACCTTACATCTGGACCACCCGACGAATATATTTTCTTTACGTAATAAAATATCTTTGATATGACCATTGCACTCTAGTATTAGGTTGAATTTTCTTTTATTAATTTTTGTCTTGTGCACAATTTTTACGTCCTCAGAATTTAGTTCAAGATTATTTTGTTCCGATATGTTCTCGATTAAATTATCGTTCATACTCTCCTCGTAGATGCCCACGACTTTCACCCTGGGTTTTAAGCCTATCGGTTTTTGTACAGTGTAATCATTTTTTAGATTCATTTCGATGTTTTGCGTCAAGGTAGCGACAGATTCCGTATTGTCACATCGCAAGATGACGCCGCCGTTCCTGGTTTGTTTCCCGATTTTAATGCCAACCTTCAATTTAACCGGATCAATCTTGTCTCGAATGTCTTGTCTAATTTTGGACATTTCTTCTTTTTTATTAGGTTTAAGTATAATCACATTCCTATTATTATTACTACCCGATGCTGCCTCACTATAAGTTTTATTGTTGATTGCCACTATCTTGGCCGCTTTATCGTCCAGAACTTTGGAGATTTCAGTTAATTTGTTCTCAACGTAATTACTCTTATTACTCTCCATGAGATATTTTATCATTTTACTTTGATCCTCGATTCTTTTGTGCAATTCGATAATCACATCCATTAAATCTTTTAAATCCACTTTATCTTTATTGATATAGTTAACAATATTAAATTCGGTGGCGTTTTCCTTGGGATCATTTTTCATTGCGCTACTATCACAGCAATTTACAACGTTGTCGACCATAACCATAGCCATTTGGGCACAACTACGGTGAAAGAAGGCGCCACATTTTACGCACTCGACGAATTGTGTAACCTTATTTTTACACCGTTTACATTTCTTATCAGTGTTCATATTAAAATTCGGAAAGAAATTATTTTATGTGGATCGAAAACGACATGTTCGAAAAAAGTCAAGTTTTTAAACGGTAAAGAAGCGTGTAGAACCAGGCACCAATACCCGATATACGGCGATTTTCACTATTCACGTCCCGTATAAACTTAAATATCTCTGTAATTATGAGACTTACCCCAATAGAATTACGGGTAATAGTCCAGAACTAATAAGCACAGCCAATGAAGTTAAATTTTTTCACAACACTAGAGTTTTTCAGTAAGAAAATTGAATTAACCGAGAGAACACAATCTGACACGTCTTTCACCTTCGACATTCGAATGAATGAATAATAATAATAATAATAATAATAATAATAATAATAATAATAATAATAATAATAATAATAATAATAATAATAATAATAATAATAATAATAATAATAATAATAATAATAATAATAATAATAATAATAATTAATTTATTTTTTTTTTTTTTTTTTTTTTTTTTTAATATTTTTTGCCCCATCACCTCCTTCACTCCAGTGCCACCTCTCAGCCACTCCACAGCCCCAAAGCTGCAGAGTCACCAAGAAGAAAGCTGTCCTCTATTTCTATTATTATTCTATTTTACAATTTAACAATATAACAGAATTAAATAAAATCAAAATTTAATAATAAAACAAAGTAACAACCATACTGGGCTAAACACAAATGTCATTCAGAAAGCAAAAATAAAAGAGAAAAAAAAAAAAATCGGTACTCAAACACCACTAAGCCGAAGCTTATCAGTGGCTAATTTGATTCGTTGCTCCATGTCTCCTTAACTTTCCTTACTAAGTAGCCAGTTTTTAAGATATATCTTAACTTTGCTCATCCTGTCGATATCTCTTATATACCGAGGAATTTGGTTGAAGATTCTCGGAATCACGAAACTCATCGTCCTACAACCGTATTTGTTTTTAAAACCGGGTTCCTTGTATTGTCCACGTTCTTTTGCTCTTGTTAAAAGCGAGTGATCTAACTGGACCTTAAATTCGTTAGAATAAAAGTTACTGGTTGCAACCCTGTACGTGTACAACCCTCTGACTCTCAGCAACTTCAAGGTCAAATACACATCCTCACCCTTCTCTCTCGTCCGCACCATATATTTAACAATCCTGTCTTGCTGAGCTTGCACACGGTCTAGAAGATAATTTGATGCATTGCCCCACACTGATATGGCGTAGCCCATGATCGATTCCACAAGAGCATGATATACTATCCTCAAGTAATCGGTTGGTATGTAATCCTTCAAATAATAAAACCGTCCCGCAAGCAAGCTCAACCTCTTAACCATGGTGTTGATGTGGTGGTTCCATTGAAAGTTGTTATCGATTATCACTCCAAGGTATTTCTGAGTCATCACCTCTTCAATCTTTATTTCACAGCCACAATTATTGCCATTATCGTATGATTTTTCATGCAGACAATCGGTTGAATGATATAGAATCAGTATTGGTCTATTATTGGACAATTTAGGAGGCGACACGTGCATTACTTTAGTTTTTTTGCCATTTATTATGAGTTCTTTATCGTGGGCCCAGAGTTGGAATTTGATAAATTCATTTTGCAAAATTCGTTCCGCGATATCAAGATCTCTGTGTACTGCCACTATTGCAAAATCATCAGCGTAAGACCAGTATTTGCACCGAGAAAAACATTTACTAACATCATTTGTATACAGCAGGAACAACATCGGTCCGAGAATACTGCCCTGTGGGACACCCATTTCCACTTGCACGTCCTTACCTCTTGTAGATTCAACCTTTACAGAAAAAGATCTATCTTTTAAGTAGTCTTCGAACCAACAGTATATCCTTCCCCTCACACCATATCTTTCCAGCACCTTTAAAAGTTTCCTGTGGCAAATCGTGTCAAATGCCTTAGACAGATCCACAAACATGCACAATACATGTTTCCTGTCATTTAATTTCTCATTAACTGTATTGGCTAAACTGTCTAAGAGCGTTATAGTGCCCTTATTTTTCTGGTATCCGTGCTGGTTTACGTCCACTATTTTATATTTATCAAGGTATGACCAGGTTTTTTCATACACATACCTCTCCAGTATCTTTTCCATGACGGGAAGTAAGGATATTGGCCTATAATTGCCACACTCCTTATGATTACCGTTTTTATAGATGGGTCTTACAATGGCAGTCTTCATTAGTTTTGGTACTCTACCCGATGTCAATGACGTATTTATTATGTCTACTGTCGGAGGACCGAACCATTCGATAAACTCCTTGAGGTCGTATGGTCTTACGTTATCAACTCCTGCAGATTTATTTACATTCATACCTCGAGCTATATCTATTACCTTTTCCATCGAAATATCCTCTATTGACATGGACTGTACCTGTCTGCCGTCATCTTGAGGGCAGAGTATGTGTGGACACTTGTGTACAATGTCATTAACTTGTTTTGTAAATACATCAGCAAACTCATCCACTACCTCAATTACAGGCTTTTTGAAGTATTTAATTATGTCATTATCCCCCTGCTTTTGGTGTTTTCTTCCCAAAATTTGGTCAATATTTGACCACGTTTTCCTCATATCATTCCTGTACTTATCCAAAAGATTTTTATAATACCTTATTTTCTCCTCTTTAATCTCTTTGATTATGATATTTCTCATGTTATTGTAATTTTTCCGTAAGTTTGTTTTTTGGATATCAGAACCCTGAAATTTTTTCCACGTTTGGAAAATCCTGTCTCTGAGTTTCATTTTTTCACAGATCTGCTGAGAGATCCACGGCTTTTTTAGACGTCGCGGCGTCCTATCCTTCATTGTTGTTGCTCGCTCGTATGCTTCGTTATAGGCAGTGACTACCCAATCGTATATCTCATTGGCATCCGATGAGTTATTTATCTTTTCCGGGATTAATGAATTTTTTATTAAGTCGGCCAGCAACAGTCTGTCAGTACACGGGAAAGATTTTATATTTTCTTTATATTTATTATTATTTTCCACCACCCACGCACCTGCTATCATGTAGTGATCGGATATCTTGGATGTCACAATGGCACTCCGCGTTTCAAAATAATGTCGTCGCGTGTAGACATGATCCAAGCAAGACTGAGTTAGTTGTTCATTTCTAAACTCCTCTCTGGTAAAGTCTGTTATTTTACTCTCAAAACCTTGAGAGGTCATCATGTTTACATATGTCGTCGCCGTGTTGGATTCGCTCTTGATATCAATGTTTATATCACCAATTATTGTAATTAACTTTTCTTTACGAAGTATGAAAAATCCTTCTAATTCATCAGTGAATCTTTTTGCACTATTATTAGGCGGTCTATATATCGCCAGCAGCGTCATCTGTATGTTTTTGTCAATGTTTAGTTTCAACAACATCGACTCAAACGAATCAAAATTTGAATCTTCAATCATGTAATGCAATTTTTTTCGAACATAGACTGCTATGCCGCCACCAAGTTTGTCCTTCCTACATTTAAAGTGCATCGCAAAGTTCTCTATGCCGTAGTTCCCCAATGTCATTTCCATTTCATCATCAGAAATATCAATTTCCGTAAGAATTAAAACGCTTATGTCACTTATGGCACTACTTATAAATGCAATTAATTCGTCGAAGTGTGCTCTTATCGAGCGAATGTTCTGGTGCACAACAATTAAAGATTTTTTCTTTAAGGATTTTATCCAATCACTTAGCGACGCGGCAGTGTCACATTTTGAAGAGTTAAAATGTAAGTCAATGTACGAAAGATCCATGTTAGAAATCTATATCACAGTCAAGCCTAGTTATTTAATTTATTTTTCGAACATCATCAAAATCCTTAAGAGTGAAGATTTTTGTCCCCTCATCCTTCCGAGCTAAGATATTTCCGTTCTGCACCCATACGAATTTCCAATTTTTTTCTCTCGCCGTATTCTTCGCCTCCCAAAGCAAGCTTTTATTATGCGCTGAAAGTTGCTCTACTATGTAAATTTTTCCAGGAGCCCGACTGTTGACTATTTCACTGTTTAAAATCGTTGTCCTCCTTTTTGCGATTACTTGATCCCTTTTTATCTTTGAGTACATCTTAACTACTATCGGCATGACTCGTGCCAAGTTGTCATCCTTTTTCTTCTCTGATCGCCTAGCAGTCTCAAATTCGTTTTCTTCAATGTCTACTCCCATCTTCCGTATCACCTTACACACCAGTTTCTGTACGTCTTCGTGATCAGTTTCCTGCACTCCATGCACCTCAAAATTATTCTCTAACATACGGTGCTCTAGTTCCCCTATCCTATTCTGAAGCACAAGAATTTTCTTATCTTTTTCCGCGTTTGTGGTAACTAATTCCGCAATTTTCTTTTCAAGTTTTTTCACTTGTTCAGTGATCCCCTGTTGCCCTTTCATGATTTCTTCATATTGCTCTGCAACAAAGTTCTGACATTTCGTATTTTCCTTTAATTGCTCCACGACGCTAGTTATCATCGCCTTCATCTCAGCGATGTCCGTAGCAAATTGACTTGTCTCCACCCCTTTCTGCTCTTCATCAAAATTCTTTTTTCCTCGGCAAAATTCACACCGCCATCTGTCTCTGTCTGCCTTGCCTTTACTTTCATGCGTTGATTCTTTTATGGAACACTTCCCGAAGTGATAACTCCCTTTGCATCCCTTGCAGTAAACGAAACTTCCGTCACTCGGCAAAGCCTCATGACATTTTACACATAAATTTTTCCTGCTTTCACTCATAATACCGCAGTTGTTTTATTGCTGTTGTTAATAATTGTCCTTTTTCGGCAAATTATATTGGTATTATATTTATATCCTAATAAGTTGAATGAAAGATACAATAATACAAATAAATTATTTGCTTATTAACTATAGTTTCCGCCCGTTCCAAATCCAAACTTTATAAATTTTCTTTCGTTAACAAAACAATCACGTATTTTACTATATGCTTTAAGGATTATTTAAAGTTACAGCACAGAATGCAAATCAAAACACCGAATTTAGCGGAGCTCCAAGATCCTGTTACTCAACTGCTCAGGGGGGAAAAAGTTCAGAAAATGTTCAACCACCAAAATTTATTAAATTATTAATGAGCAATTTATAGTTAATTAAAGTATTTATTAACTAAGACTCAAATGTTTATTTCTCAAGATCGTATAAATTTTAATTCAATAAATTTATATCAGTCCACACGCATAATAATATTGCAATAATAATAATAATAATAATAATAATAATAATAATAATAATAATAATAATAATAATAATAATAATAATAATAATAATAATAATAATAATAATAATAATAATAATAATAATAATAATAATAATAATAATAATAATAATAATAATAATAATAATAATAATAATAATAATAATAATAATAATAATAATAATAATAATAATAATAATAATAATAATAATAATAATAATAATAATAATAATAATAATAATAATAATAATAATAATAATAATAATAATAATAATAATAATAATAAGGGTGCGCGCGCGCGTTGAGTAAACACGTAGTAAACATCGGTCCCGAAGTTAGTGGAAAAAAGTGGTGGTTTTCCTGTTAAATAAATATTTGTGTTCACACATTCAAGGACATAAAGTGATAACCCATCGGATAAAGTAAGAACAATTTGTTTATATAGACAATTAACGCAAATATCAACCGACAATATCCAAATGTTTAACAAACAAACCAGAATAATTGGACACGGAAAAGGTACAATCAGTGCGGGAAATAAATAGTGATAGATCAACTTTGCGAACGTATTTACCGCTGCAAACAATTTACAAGTTTTCAAATAATCTAATTCAACTGGAACCAATTTCATTTCCACATGTCCACGTTATTAAGAAACATCGATAAAACATACATCCGGCGAGTTCAATTGCACGAGCAAAAACTAACAAAAAGAGCGTTATCGGAGATGTGTTTTTAATTCAAGAAGTTTGGCTACTAGTCGTTTTAGCCGATGGTACTTTCTTATCACATATAATTTACATCGTATTTAGCACGGGAAATTTAATTACGCGGTGTGTTTACGTCTCTTCGTACACGCAAACGGAGGGCGCCGAAAAGAATAGAAATATTCTAAGTGCGGGAAAAATTGATTAAAGAAACTTTCTCGCCCGGTCACGAACAACTGGTCGGAGTGTTTAATAAACACTACTCACAATCATCAAAGTGAGATCTAATGGGCCCTAAAAGAACAAGAGGTGCCCGTAAAGACCCTCAAAATGCCGACGAAGCGCCCAATACGGGACAGGCGGAAGTTGGAGGAAGTCATTCAAATCAAGTCCGTTTCGAATGGACCGCTGAGCTTAACAAACAACTATTGGAATGTTATAACAAAAGCATTCCAACGAAACGAAATTACATGGAAAGATTGCAGAAATTGTGGTGTGAACTACACCCGGAATACCCTATGTCAAAACAACATCTAAGAGATCAAGCGGCATTTCTTCGAACAAAAATTGAGCAAAACCCAACATACTTGGAACCTGATGAGATAAACGAAGTACAATCCGAAATAGACAATAATCCTAATTATGAACAACTAAAGGCAGAGTATATCAAAGAATTCCATCAACAACTAATAACAACACATGAGCAACGGAAAATAATCTATACTCGGAAAAAGGTTAACTCCAAAGACATCGCCACCATGAATAACATCCTCGAACAACAGCTGGAAGAGGATTGTAATTTGGAGAAGCTGAACTGCGCATTATTTGCAGCAGCTAAAACGTTGACGGGTACGAAAAAACAATATTTCCCGGAAAATAAAATGCAACGGAGGGTAGACAAAATTGAAGAGAAAATCAGAACAAGTAGACAGTTAGCATCGAAAATTACGGCTCTACTGGATTATATCGAGAAGGGGAAAAAATTCACAACCAAGATAAGGAAAATAAAGAATGACATCAAAAGAGAATACCATACATTGAATAACAACATCCTAAAAACCATTAGAGCTACGGCAGTTGATAAAATTAAGTCTTTAAATGAAATTAAAAGGCGGCTAGTGAGAAAAATTAAAGGAATAAAACAAAATCGCACATTTGCAAGAACACCGTCAGCATTATTTAGAAAACAAATAGCAACGATCACCAAATCACCAACTGCAGAACAAGTTGAAGAGTTTTGGGGCGGTCTATACGAAACCTCGACAACGGTCAATTTTGACACAATACAGTTTGAGCGATTTAAGAGCTTTAGCAATAAGTTGATACCAACTACGGCACAATGTCCATCAATCAGTGCCAGTGAAATCATGGATGTGATTAAGTCAAGGAGGAACTTCGCAGCACCTGGACCGGATGGAATAACAAACTTCTGGTGGAAGCAGTTTACTAGTGTACAGGCGAGACTAGTAGGCATATTTAATAATCTTCTAGAGACTGAGAGTGAGATTCCTGAATGGTTTTGTGCGGGTCGAACCACACTAATACCTAAGAAAGGCGATTTATCGAAACCGCAAAATTACAGACCCATCACATGTCTAAATGCGATCTACAAAATATTCACCGGAGTCCTAAATAATCGTATTTTGAGAACAATTGAACCTGTTTGGGCCAGTACTATGGAACAACGAGGGGCCAAACGAGGAATGGCGGGGTGCCGGGAAAATCTAATGATAGATCGAGCTGTCTGTCAGGATGCGATCATATATAGGCGAAACCTGTCGATGGCTTGGGTCGATTACAAAAAGGCATATGACACCACGTCACATGACCTTATTTTATTTTTACTGGAGACCCTGAAGATCCACCCAATAGTTATCCAGTGCGTGAGGAAGATGATGTCTAATTGGAAGACACAATTTATCATAAGGGCGGGCAAAGAAATAACGACAACCAGGTACATAACCTATAGGCAAGGGGTATTCCAAGGGGACTCCCTGAGCCCACTATTATTTTGTATTTCTTTACTGCCATTATCAACAGCACTTAGGGGAAATAAAGGATATATAAGTGGCCCGCCGGCAGATAGGACACGAAGTATAACGCATTTATTATACATGGATGATTTAAAGTTGTATGCTGCTAATGGACAAGATTTAAAATCACTGATGGAAATAGTCCGAGAATACTCCCAGGCCATCGGAATGGAGTTCGGTTTGGACAAGTGTGCAACTGTCAATGTAAGAAGAGGTAAATGCGACAGAATAAACGAAGATATGACTCTTTTGGACGGGACGTTGATTAAATGTCTGGAAAACAGTAGTTCATATACGTATCTTGGTGTTAGCTCAGCAGCTACACACAAAGCGGCTGAGGTAAAAGAGGCAGTCAGTGCTAAATACTTACAATTGATCTCTCAAATATGGAAATCCGAGCTCACAGCAAAGAATAAAGCTATTGCCACTAACATGATAGCATGTCCCATAGTCAGTTTCACATTCGGAATTATGAAATGGAACGTAAATGAACTGCAGAATCTAGACCGAGGGACCCGGAGATGCATGAGTGAGAATAGATGCTTGCACCCAACATCGTCGGTAGCAAGAATATACATACCTAGAAGAGAAGGTGGAAGAGGTTTAATAAACCTAGAGCAAATGCATGACCGAGTATCACTAATAACGGCATGTATGATATTAAACACAACAGATAAACTTCTAGGTATTGTGAGAATGCATGAATCAGTTGGAAATTCAGCATTTATGTTCCAAGAAGCTAGAAGGACAGCTAAAAAACTATGCATACAGTTCGACATTCAAACGGATAACCCAAGAGCCGTTAACAATATGCCCATACCAAAAGTAAAAAACATGGTGAAGGAACTGCAAACGAATCAGCTAGTTCAAGAACACTCAGCCAAGAACTTACATGGAGTGTTCTACAGACACGTAGAAGAGCTTGAAATGTCTAAAGAACTGACATACGCGTTTTTGCAATCCAATAGGCTGAAAGGTGAAACTGAAGGTTTTATCATGGCGTGTCAGGATGGAGTGTTTCGGACTTTGGATTATCAAAGGAGAATCTTGGGAATGGATATTGCAGACATAAGATGTAGAAAGTGTCGGAGACAACCAGAAACACTTATGCATTTGTTGGCCGGATGTGGAGAATATGCCAAAACATTATACATTGAACGGCACAATAGCGCGCTAAAGATACTCTACTTCCATATGAGATTCCGCCTGGGAATCGATGAGAAACCTGTTATTCCCTATATGGTAGATGACATTACATCGGTTTGTGAGGGGAAGAAACATAAACTCTACTGGAACTTTCCGTTCAGTACAACAGCGCTTATATCAGCAAATAAACCAGATATTGTACACATTAACTTAGAACGGAAAGAAATTGTCATAATTGAATTCTCATCACCAGCCGAGAATAACGTTATAAACAAATATGAAGAAAAATCAAGAAAATACGAAGAACTAGTATACCAACTGAAAGCGACTTACCGAGGCTACACAGTCCAACTGGTAGTACTAATCATCGGGGTCCTAGGGGGCATGCATAAAAATTTTATGAAGAATATAAAGAAAATAAATTCATGTAAAGGCTCAGAAAAGTGGATCGCCGCGAGAATGCAACAAGCAGTGATTCTCGGCTCACTCCATTTGCTACGGGGACATGACAGCATCCATCCGTCGCCTACCTGAAAAGGCGTGACGGTACACACCCCGGATGGAACCTGAAACTAACTGTGATAACAACGGTGATATGTATATGTTGTGCTTAGTAGTTATAAGTATGATATGTAGATTTGGTTTTGGGTGAATAAATGTATAAAAAAAAAAAAAAAAAATAATAATAATAATAATAATAATAATAATAATAATAATAATAATAATAATAATAATAATAATAATAATAATAATAATAATAATAATAATAATAATAATAATAATAATAATAATAATAATAATAATAATAATAATAATACTACTATAGAATAACTAAATTAGAAACCGCCAAAACACCCTTCAGTGCAGAGTTGCATAAAGCAGTTATTGAACAATTCCCAGAAATGAGGCGAAAAACGATCCAAAATATAATTGACCAGCGGCGGTCAATTTTTATTAATAACCGGTTGCCAACTGACATAATAAACCGAATAAAGGACGAAGTTGCCATAGACATCGGCATGAAAGAACCCGAAGAACTTGAAGACACAACACCACAGAATGAAACAGTAATAGATGCTCCACAGCCTCTGACCCAAGCAGAGGAGGAATTCGAAAGGGTTGATATGATGTACAACGGACTAACACCAAACGATAAACCCCGGTTACCAAAACTAATATTTCAAATTAATACGCAAAAAATATTAACAGAAGTAAACTCAATAATAGCTAATAAAATAAAACCAGATTGCAATATCACTGAACTGCATAGCCTGATATACACAGGTGCATACACGACACTGACTTTAAACAAGCAAAAAGTAGAAACCGGGGAAGGACAAAATAGAGTGAGGAAGACACCGGCCTGGGAAACCAGAATACAGCAGAAGATCAGCAAGCTGCGACGCGATGTTGGGGTATTGACTCAGAGTCAACACGGCAATCCCAGTCGTAAAGTTCAAGCTGCTGCAGCTTTACTGATGCAGCAGATAAGATCAGCTGAAAACCCTACCATCGTCGAGATCATGGATTACCTCAAGCAGAAGTTGGCAGCCACAGCCAAAAAACTAAAGAGATATCGCACAAGCAATCTACGGAAGCAACAAAATTATCAGTTTGTCACGAACCAAAAAATGTTCTACCGGAACATGAGGAAACCGGGACACACGAACGACCAAAGCGAACCTGACAAACTCCCAACAGCAGCAGATATCGAGTCCTTCTGGAAGAGTATATGGAATAATCCGGCAAGCCACAAAAGAACTAAGTGGCTGTACGATGAGAAGAACAGGACCGGAAACCTAAGGACAATGCTAGACTGGAAAATAAGCAAAAACGATGTCCTGAGAGCCATTCAGAAGACTCAGAACTGGAAAAGCGCGGGGCCCGACAAGCTGCACAACTTCTGGTACAAGAAATTCACGGCTTCGCACGAACATCTGGCGATATGCTACACAAACATCTTGGAAGATCCAACGACCATGCCGACATTTATGACCGAAGGAAACACAGTCTTAATACCAAAAACTGACAAATACACGGAAGACCCCTCCAAATACCGCCCGATTACGTGCCTTCCTACAGTTTACAAAATACTCACGTCCGCAATAACATACAAATTATACACCCATCTGGAGACCAACAAGCTCCTCGGGGAGGAGCAAAAAGGGTGCCGTAAAAACTCACGCGGATGCAAAGAACAACTGATAATAGACTCTATTGTCACCGACACGGCCAAAAAGACGAAAGACTCCCTCTATACGGCGTATATAGACTACCAGAAAGCCTTCGACAGTATACCCCATACATGGCTGACGGAGGTGCTGGGATTGTATCGCGTAGAAAGCCACATCGTCCGCTTTCTGAAGCATGCGATGACCATGTGGAACACCAACTTAATGTTGTGCACTGCTGCGAAGACCGTACAGGCAGGCAACATTAAAATTCAAAGGGGCATATTCCAAGGGGACGCACTAAGCCCCTTGTGGTTCTGCCTTGCTCTAAGACCTCTGACCTCATTGCTGAATAGCCAGCAGAGGGGCTATAATATCGGAGAAGAAACGCAGATCAGCCATCTATTCTATATGGACGACCTAAAGCTGTATGCGAAACGCAGAAATCATCTTCAAGATCTGATGGAATCGGTGGGACGATTCAGTAATGACATCGGAATGAGGTTCGGATTGAATAAATGTAGAATAAATTGCATGCAGAAAGGAAAATGGACCGAGCAGGACGGCTATTTGGTAAACAAAGATCAGGGGGAAGTAGTAGGGATGGAAGAGGAGGAAAGGTATATATATCTGGGATACAAACAGGCTCGAGGGATAGATCACAAAGCCGTGAAAAAAGAAATTACCGCCAACTACCTCAGCAGAACAAAGAGCATCCTAAAAACAAAACTTTCGGCAAGGAACATGACGAAGGCGATGAACGCGTACGCCTCGTCTGGACTGACGTACAGCTTTGGAGTTGTTGCGTGGACTGACACCGACCTTGCTGATCTCGACATCAAAACGCGAGTAGAGTTCAGAAAGCACAGAGCGCATCACCCTCACAGCTCCATCGAAAGATTCCATCTACCTCGGAAGCAAGGGGGAAGAGGTATCAAAAGCGCTTGTGAGGCACACTACAATCAAGTGGAAAATTTGCGAGAGTATTTTCTGGAGAAGGCTAAAACTAGTGAATTACATCACGCGGTTGCCAAACTAGACAAACACCTTACGCCACTTAAGTTGGCGAATGCAGATTACGATCCGGGCGCTAAGATCACTAGTATAGCGCGCATCCGAAACCAGTGGAAAGGCAAGCCGCTGCACGGAAAATACCCCTCGACAATTGACGGCGAACATATAAACGCCAGTGACTCACAGGCGTGGCTGAACACGGGAAGCCTCTTCGTGGAAACAGAGGGTTTCCTAATCGCCATACAGGATCAGGTGATACCCACGAGGGCGTATAGAAGGCGAATAATGAAAGAGAATGTCGAAAATGTGAAATGCCGAATGTGCGGGGAAAAGGAGGAAACTCTAGACCACCTAATGGCAGGATGCTCGGTAATGGCCCCAAAATCATACCTAGAGAGACACAACAGGGTGGCAAACATCATTCATAAACGTTTGCGGGAAAAGTACACGAAGTACGCAGACGTCACACCGTATTACCAGTATATACCCCCACCCGTCATAGATGAAGACAAGGTAAAAATGTACTGGAACAGGAAGATCGTCACCGACAAACCAATACCCAACAACATCCCGGACATAGTGCTCACTCTAAAGGAAGAGAAAACGACGTACATCATAGATATTGCTGCTGTGCCTTTGCCCAACAACATCCACAAAACTTGGGCGGAGAAAATTACAAAGTACTTACCGCTAGCCGATGAGATACGTGCCATGTGGAATATGGAACGTGTTGTAGTGGTCCCTATTGTCGTTGGTGCGACCGGTGAAATACCTGAAAAATTAAAAAACAGTCTCCAAATCTTACAACTGGATGAAAACATGTACTTACATCTGCAAAAGTCGGCCATCTTAGACACTTGCGCCATAGTACGAAGGGTGCTCGGCGAGTCTTAAACCTAATACTTACCTGAAGCATGCCATCTTGTCTGAAAAGACCGATGAGCTAATGCTTAAACACCAGGATTAAGAAAAACCTTCCTGTGAATAAATAAAATAATAATAATAATAATAATAATAATAATAATAATAATAATAATAATAATAATAATAATAATAATAATAATAATAATAATAATAATAATAATAATAATAATAATAATAATAATAATAATAATAATAATAATAATAATAATAATAATAATAATAATAATAATAATAATAATAATAATAATAATAATAATAATAATAATAATAAGATGGCGTGTTCA
Source organism: Geotrupes spiniger (assembly GCA_959613385.1). Taxonomy (NCBI): domain Eukaryota; kingdom Metazoa; phylum Arthropoda; class Insecta; order Coleoptera; family Geotrupidae; genus Geotrupes; species Geotrupes spiniger. The sequence goes on along the minus strand of OY390736.1, from coordinate 2,874,448 downwards.
GCACCCTAGTGTACAGAGAGATGGTCCTGGGAATACAGCTCGAAAGTAACAGCTGTAGAGCGTGTCATCAATATCCAGAGACTCTGATGCACCTATTATCCGCATGTCCTACGTACGCGCGAACAAAATTTATAACGCGCCATAATGCAGCTCTGAAGTGCCTATATTATACCCTGCGACACTGGTACGGCATCGATAATACTCCGAGGCTACCGTATTTGGAGGAGGAGTGCGAAAGCGTGGTGAGTAATGACGTCTGCAAAATATATTGGAATTTTCCATTCCCAACAACAAAACAAATTCAAGCGAACAAACCGGATTTGGTGCTGCAAGACAAACTTAACAAAACCATATTCGTTATAGAGTTTTCATGCCCGGCGGAGACGAACATTCGAGCAAAAGAGGAGGAAAAAGAGGAAAAGTATAAAGACCTATGTTTGGAATTAGGGAAGTTATACGGGGGATACGACGTGAGAAGAATAACACTCATAATTGGAGTACTGGGGGGAATGTCGGCGAATTTTCGTAAAAACATAAAAGCGATACCAGCATGCAGAATAAAAGAACATATCCTTATCTGGCAGATGCAAAAAGCGGTCATCTTGGGTTCTCTGAACATACTGCGAGGGCATACAACGTAGATGGCTGTATCACTCATTCCTCGGAACGTGATACAAAACGACCACGCCAAAATTGCAAGAAGCAATTATAAAAAAAAAAAAAAAAAAAAAAAAAAAAAAAAAAAAAAAAAAAAAAAAAAAAAAAAAAAAAAAAATAATAATAATAATAATAATAATAATAATAATAATAATAATAATAATAATAATAATAATAATAGATAGATAGATAGATAGATATTTTTATTTTCAAATTAATGCGATACATATATAAAAATATATACATAACATTATGTGAATCGTCATGTGACTAAAGCCATCGTGGATCATGTGTTCATTATTATAATAACAATACATATAATTATTTCAAAATATTTATGAAGTCGTGAATTGAGTAATATGGATTATCTGTGAAAAATTGAGAGCAGAGTTGTTTGAATTTGCTTGGGTTTTCTTCGTCTCTGATAGTACTTGGCAGTTTATTAAAACACTGAGCACCCATATAGTCTGCCGAATGCTGCGCAACACTTGTTCTGCAGAAGTTCACTCGCGCTAGGTTTTGCCCTCTTGTATCATGACTATGAATGTATTTATTTCGTGCACTGTTATGGGCGAAATTATGAAGCGCTAATTTATACGCGTATAGCGAGTATACAGTCATGATGCGGTGTTTTATAAATAGACTCACACAGCTTGTTTCTGGATGCACTCCTTCGATCACTCGTAAAATTTTCTTTTGAATCACTAGTACACCTTTTGTGTAATGTGAGCTTCCCCAGAAAATTAGTCCATACGCTATTAGAGATTGCACCATTCCGAAGTATACTTGTCGCAACACCGCCTTGGAAACTGTTCCGCGTATAGATCGGATTAGGAACACGGTCTTGCTCAATTTACTTGTTAGCTTCGTTATGTGCTCCTCCCAAGTTATTTTTCTGTCCATTATAACTCCCAGATATTTAGCAGTTTGTTGAATAACACCTGACTTTTTGTTCAATCTTATTAACACATTTTTGTCAATTTTTTCGTTTATTGCGCCGAATTGTATTATCTGTGTTTTACCAACATTTAATACAATTCCATTCGCATTACACCATGATTGCATTTCATAAATTGCGCTTTCGGCAGAGGCCACCAGTAGCTCTATTGTTGGTTGAACTATTAATTTAGTCGTATCATCTGCGTATATATTAGTCGCCGATGCGGTGGGGCAATTCGCATTCAGGTCGTCGATCATAATGATAAACAGCAACGGCCCTAGGATGGAACCCTGTGGCACACCCCTATTCATTTGACGAACCTCTGACATCATGTTGTTAACCCAGACACGCTGTGATCTTCCAGAGAGGTACGAGCGAATCCATTTCAATGCAGTTCCCCTTATGCCTTTCTTAGACAATTTTTCTAACAGCAGGGGGTGATCAACCGAATCGAAGGCTCTCGATAAATCAAAGAATAAGCCAATGATCATGTCTTTCCTATCTACCGCTTCACAAATAGTCTTAATAGTCTGATGAATTGCAGTAATTGTTGATCTGCCTTTTCTAAATCCATGTTGTGTTGGGCTCAGTTGTTGAAATTTTTCCAAAAATGAATACAATCGGGTTTGGAAACAACTTTCAAAAATTTTGGAACATTGGTTTTGCAGTGAGATAGGCCTATAGTTTGAAACATCATGTGGGCTATCTTTGTTTTTCATCACAGGGATTGTCTTTGATTGTTTGAGTTTGTCGGGGTATATTCCGGTTTCGAATGACCTATTAATTATTGAGCATAGTGGTCCGCTCAAGATGTCCTTTATTGACGACAATACTGTTCCCGGTATTTCGTCAATTCCAGATGAGTTTTTCTTGCAGCACTTCTGTATGGCTCTTTCAATTTCTGTAGGTGTAACATTACGTATATATATGCTGTTTGTTAACTCGTCATTTTTCGCATGGTGCATTTGTGGTGCAGGGCAACCTGTGGCGATATCTGCAAAGTGTTTGTTAAAAGCGTCTGGAATTTCCTCGGCCGGTATCGCAATGTCTCCGTTTGTTATTTTAATCGTCTTTGGTCTGTATAAGTTTCTTTCTTCGTTGATAATATTCCAGCACGTTTTGTTAATGTTTGTGGACGTTAAAATTCTATTATCGTTGTAGCTCTTTTTTGAGTTCTTTATGATTTTATTGTAGAACTTGCGCAATGATATAAATCGTTCGTTGTACATTCTGCTGTTTATGCGTTTATTTATCGCCGCCATTTCACATAAAAGTATGGAGAGGTTTCTTATTTTCTGACTCTTCCATGTTTTACATTCTTTGATATCAAGTTTTTTTGTTTCCAATGGGAAGGCATAGTTGAAGTTTCTTTTCAGTAAGTCATCAAGAGACGAGTATAATGTGTTCACGCTTTCATTTTCAGATTCCCAATCCACACTGGTAAGATCCCGATTCATCAATGAGTGGAATTTTTGGATATTACTTTTCGTATAGTATCTTTTTTTCGTGTATCGCTCTTCAACTATCTTGGTCAGCATTATTTCGGCAATCTGATAAGTGTGGTCCGATATGTAATTGTCGGAAATAATAACTTCACACTCAGTTATATTTGTGAAAAACACGTCAATACTAGACTGAGTATTTAATGTAATTCTCGTTGGGACAGTTATTCTATTTGTCAGATTATATTGCATCAAGTTGTTGGTAAATTTTCTTTGTGACACCCCTTCTCTTAATAAATCTATATTAACATCACCACAGACGATTATTTCACATCCGTCCTCTTTGTACTGGTTTATTAATAAATACTCTATTTTATCAAATATCGTCATGTCGGAATTGGGCGATCTATATATACAATTTATAAAAATAGTTTTCTTATTCCATTTTAATTTGGCGATTGCGATTTCAAATTCTTTTTCAATACTGTTTTTATATCCAATTTTTTGTACGTCTAATTTATCTCTAGCGTAAATACAAACGCCTCCTCTTATGTATTTCCGCCTGGCGAAATAGGCAACGAGATGGAATCCGCTAATTACCATACTATCGATCTCATGTGATTGCATCCAATGTTCGGTTATGCATATTATATCGACGTAATTTTGTTCGGCAATGATTTCTAGTTTTAGGTTTTTATCATAAAGTCCCTGTATGTTAATATGCATTACTTTAATTTTTTGCATGTTTTCGTGTTTTTCACTCGACAATTTTGGTGGCTATGCATCTGTTTCTATTTTTTGCCGCTGGCTGTTTTTTATTCTGTTCAAACAGTGGCAATCTTCGTCCCATGCCGTGTGATCCGTTTCTATTTTTAGATTAAATTTCTTATTTACCTCTGTACAATTTATGCATCTTTTTTCATTTTCGCTGGCGCATTCTTTCAACGTATGCTTGTCGGCACATATCGGACACGTGATATCGGATTTACAATCGCGGGCGAGGTGCCCGTATTTCTGGCAATTGAAACATCTTTTGATATTTAAATCCTCGTATATTTTGCAACTCGACCATCCTACAAATACTCTTTCTCGAGACAATAATGTACTTCTCAATTTGTTGTTGCATTCTAAGATAACATTGAATTTCTTATTGTATACCTTTGTCTTGTAAATAATTTTGATTTCATCCGGTGTTGCCATTAAATTATTCTGATTTATTAAGCTCTCTAATAAATCATTTTCGACATCCTCATAGATGCCAACAACTTTAATACGTGGTTTAATGCCTTTAGGTCGCTCAATCGAATATTTATTTTTAAAATTTGTTTCAATATTCTGCGTCAATGTAGCGACTGCCTCATTACTATCACATTGCAGAACGACGCCACCACTTCTCGTTTGCTTGCCCATTTTCACACCAACTTTTAATTTAGAGGGGTCAATTGTTTCTCTTATGTCCTTTCGTGTTTCTGATATTGTGGAGATTTCTTCTTTGTTGTTAGGTTTAAGTATAATTACATTCTTGTTCTTATTGTTACTCGATGCTACCTCACTATATGTTTTGGTGTGGGTGCTGCTTATTGATACCATCTTGGCGGTTTTTTCGTCAAGATTATTAGAAATCTCAGTTAATTTGTTTTTCACAAAATTATTCTGGCTATTTTCAACAAGATATTTTATCATCTTGCTTTGTTCGTCAACCCTTTTATGTAAATCTACTATCACTTCTAATAAATCTTTAATTTCAATTTTCTCCTTATTAATGAAGTTATCAATATTAAATTCTACAATGTTCCCTTTTGGATCTTTTATTTCAGCATCCCTGTCATTGCAGCAATTAACAATGTTATTATTCATAACTGATGCCATTTGGGCACAACTCCGGTGAAAGTAGGCACCGCACTTTATGCAAGTTACAAATTGCGTTACTTTATTTTTACACCGTTTACATTTCTTTTCCACATTCATATTAAATTTGGCGAGATTTACTTTAAATATGGAAAGAAGTCTGTATGTAAAAAGTCTAACAGTTTTTAAACGACAAAAGTCGTATCGGACGAGAACCGATACCCGATATACAGCGAAATGTTCACCATTCACATCCCGAATTAGCTTAATTACTCTGTTGTCACGCG